>VDFB02228704.1:15464-61197 GCA_007258455.2 Sequoia sempervirens
AAACCCTAGGCCTCCGTAGAAACATAAACAATAACTATAGCGGATTATTGAGGTTGCAATACCAGAAAGATTGAGACATTGTGGGTAATAACAAAATCTTGCAATCTAAAGATTGTAGCCAATAACAAGCACACTATGTAGCTTAGTGACATTTGTAAAATGCAATCTACGGTAAGAAGAATGACAGTCACTTGACATGTGACAGTCAAAAAGAGGCTAAGCAGTGACAAGAGATAATAGTTCAAACCACTTAGTAAAGTGGAGATTTTAACAGTGAGTTTCCTTACCCCCTTGCCGACCTTAAGGGTTTTTCAAATGCTTTTGGTAGTGTTAGACAAGGCAAATGCAATCGGGGAATGACTATCCAAATGAAGTAACAGTGGTAATCATAGGTTCAATGTTTCTTCTTAGCCATTAATATTGTATAATAGAGGTAGTGGATTGCATGTTTGAGCAGTGTTTTGAGACTCACCAAAGATGGGAGAATAGTGAATAATACCTTGTGGACTGTGAAGTAGTGTCAATAAGGTTGAAGGATCTTAAGAACTACAATACCATGAAACAATGAGTCCCCTATAGTAAGTAGGCAGTCTATAGGGCATAGTTTAATTTTATAGAAGGATGCTCATGAAATGAATCTTCAAGTGATAGTGACTGAGTTGTTTGAGATTGTAGCTTAGGGTGCAATACCCAGTCTTAAAGGAAGTTAGCAAAGCAGTAAATGTGCAAGAAAATTGAATCATACACAACAAACAACTCACAATGTTATCTTCCATAATGCCTTATGTTTGCAGACAAAAATCTCATTGTATCTTCATGATGAAAGTGGTGAGCTTAATGGTCAATCACTAGCAACCATGATTTTAAAATATGATATTGTGCTTATGGAGGCAACATTTTAAGTAAGGCAGTGAGTGGTGGTTTGGAACAATGGTAGGTATGAAGGACTTGCTTTATATGCATACTATGCAGTCTAGCTTAAGACAACGTTCTTAAAAGAGATTGAGGGTGGATTATGGAACTCAAGGTTTACCATGAAAAGGATTAAAGAAAAGACTGAGATCTATTTAAAAGCCACGGTCATGAAGATATTAAAGATGTCACACGTAAAAACCTAGTAGCTGGAGTAATGAATACAGTGCCAAAGAGGATAGTGTGCTGGGGCAGATTTAGATCTCCACATTATCTAATTACATGGAAATACATCATTTATTTATTTTTTTAATTAAAAGAAATCATTCTAAACCTTATATAGGATACATTGATACTTCAAAAGCCTCTGAAGGAATTTGAGATTATGCAAATATATGTCAAGTAACATTCATAAGGTTTAAAAAATATTGATCACTCTCTAGAATAGCCCATTAAACATGGGTTGTGCTTGAATGCACTACATGGTGATACTTAACAACCACTCTGCACTTATCCAACCCGAGTTATAGGCTCTTATTGTAACAGAGGTGTCACTCTTTGATCATGCTATAATTACATCCTAACCTATTAAACTTGAGACAGCCTGAATGCACCCAATGATGATTGGCACCTACATTATACAACATGAATTAACTACATTATATGAGTGCCTCCATTTCTATCACAACATAGCCACATTAAACTTGGGTCACACATGAATGCATCCTATATTTGTTATAGCAAAACTATGCCACATGGCCAATAGAGTTATAGATCACATAATTACAGTCACAAGAATATGTTCCTTGGTTGTGATCTTATGGTGATTCCACACAACAAAATCTGGACAGCAAAATTCTGAAACCCTTAACCTCTAAAATGAAATCGATGAGATGTTGCTTTAAAATATGATTTTAAACCTAGAACTACAAATCCTGACTTCACAAATTTGCAGATTACGCAAAGACAATGACTACCCTCAACTGGCAATATCTGATTTTTTTTTTTATTTTCCCAAGAGAAAATGGTCCTTAGTTCTCCACAAATTGGCTCAAGTAGAGAAAAACACTGTCGCAATAAATTAGGTGCGAACTCACTTTTCTTTATGTCGGCCACAATTTGATTTTTTTTTAATTTTTCATGTTTGTCAAAAATTCGACGAAAATAATAGCTGACATTTCGACGAACCCCAAGTTCGTCGAAATTTCGACGAACGTCGGGGATAAAATTTCAAAAAATTAGAAATTACACATCAAATTTTACAAGCACCCGACGAACATTGAATTTTACATATTTCGTTAGTCAGTTTCATCGTATTTTGCAGTCAAATGTATTAGTGAATTAATGTCCATCTTCTAGAAGATTCCTATTTGTAAACGTGTTCACACTGTTCTTCTTCCTGACTGCAAACTCTATGAATCTGGCTAGCATAGCTTCAATCGACATGACAGGCACGTTCTCAACCTGAAACTCCAAGATTGTAACTTCTTTCACTTGTTTGATGGTGATTTTTCTCCTTGCTACCACTGCATCTTAGGTATACTTTAGTACCTGAGGATGATCTTCAATGCTTGGTACTTCATCTTTTCTTTCATCCCCATCTTGAAGGATTTTTTGGTCTTGGACTCGAGCATTTCTTCACCTGAGTTGGGCACATTCAGATCCATGTGGAGGAGTTTCAACACTTAGCCATTTCTTCCAACATCCTCCATGTTTTGGGTGCAATTGAGATCTCGTGGAGGAGCTCGAAACACATAACTTTATCTCCTTTCAAGGTTGTAATATCATCTTGGATTACTTGCTTCATTGCTTTGAGTCATTGTGCTCTGGCCCCGTCGTTCATCCTGCAAAACAGATAAAGAGAAGAGCATCATAACGCTTTATAGTATAAATTCATTTCACTTACCTAATCCCGACATTTTGATTTCCAAGGTCTGATTGGCCTCATTCATCATTTTCTCCTGCAAAATTTTCCTTCTTTACAACCTTTCATCATGGGTGGATTTGATGGGCTCTACAAATTTCTTCATCTTGATGGTGCAATTGGGATGGTGGTGTTTCATTTCTCCCTTAGAAAACTTCTCACCTTGATTTCTCTTCTTTGAAGATATTTCTCTACCCCTCAACCTTCCTAGGGCGCATTTGACATTTTGCACTTTCATTTTCAAACACTTAGAAAAAATTCTTGATATCTCCAGTTGATAGGGCACATCTAGGTGTGTCTTCTTCTAGTTTCATTACTTAGAAAATTTTCAAAGCATCTCTCTTCACTCTGGGCACATTTGAGGGGTCTAACTTTCATTTTGCTATGCCTTAGAAGCTTTTCAATTTCACCTCTTGACTTAGGTGCATTTCCACCCTTACACTTTTAATTTTCAACACTTAGAAAAGTTTCCACTGCTTTAGGTTGCTAAGGCGCATTTAAGGACCTCTACTTCCATTTTGTGAAACTTAGAATATTTTCTATCTCCACCTCTTGATTTAGGTGCATCTCCACCCTTGAGCTTTCAATTTTCAACACTTAGGCGATTTCTTACCTCCCCCTCAAGCTTGGGCGCATTTAGGAGGTTGTACTTTCAATTTTCCAGACTTAGAAAATTTCGTATAGCCACCTTCTTTCAATGGTGCATTTAGCTTCCTATACCTCCATTTTATTGCCTTAGAAAAGTTTTTAAACCAACCTCCTAGCACTTGGGTACATTTCATCCCTTCTAGTTTCATTTTTGAAGACTTAGAAAATTTCTTACCTTGCTCTTGTCTCTGGGTGCATTTGGGGTGTTGTGGTTTCATTTTCCATGCCTTAGAATTTTTTCCAATGGCATCTCTAAATCAAGGCGCATTTAGGGGTCCCTACTTCAAGTTTTCTTCCCTTAGAAGAATCTTGAGTCATCATGGATTGTTGGGCGCATATGGAGGTACTTACTTCCAATTTCAAACACTTAGCAAAATCTCCAAGCATCTCTCTCTTCAAGGGCGCATATAGAGGTCTGATCTTCCACTTTTCAACACTTATACATTTCTCCAAGCTCTCCATGCAAGTTGGGTGCATTTAGCTAGGCCTACTTCAAGTTTCAACACTTAAACTTTTTTTTCCCCTAGCCTTCTTAGCTCTTGGGCGCATTTGGCTAGCTGAGCTTCAATTTTCAAACACTTAGAAGAATTTTGAGGCCCCTCTTCTCCTTGGGCACATATGGAGGTAGGAGCTTCAAGTTTTGAGGACTTAGTTAAATTTTCACCACATCTCTTCAAGGTTAGGCACATCTAGCAAGTTGAGCTTCCAATTTTCAACACTTAGTCAAATCATAAGCCATTCCTCTCAACTTGGGTGCATTTACCTAGGCAAGCTTCCATTTTTCATGCCTTAGCAAAATTTTCATCCATCTTCAACTTCTTAAGGCGTATTTGGGAGGCTGAGCTTCCATTTTGAATGACTTAGAATTTTTTTATCAACTCCTCCCTACATGATGGGTGCATTTTGATAGGGGTACTTCTAGTTTGCTCATGCCTTAGAAATTTTCAATCACTTGCTCAAGTTGGGCGCATTTGAGGGGTCCTGCAGGAATTCCAACTGTGACTTAACCATTTTTCTCCATGCCTCCCCAGACTGGGCGCATTTGAGGTAATGAACTTCCATTTTCAGACTTAATCACTTTTCCTTATGCTCGCCTGCCCTTGTTTGCTCTGGTTTACTATTTTTAGCAAATACTTTGGTTCTCACACTTCTGCAACTTGGATTAACTTGAAATTTGTGCCACTGGATCCTCATGATCTAATTGACATGTTCACATTGCCATCTTGTGTCGACCTGCTATTTATAGCCTATTTCTGGAGGTGATTTACTATTTATAGTAACTGCTTGATTTCAAAACTTCTGCAACTTTGTTTAACTTGAAATCTGATTGATGTGATCCTCATGGGTTGACTGGCCTGTTCACATTAGTGTCTTGCACTGACTTGCTATTTATAGCCTGTTTGAGAAGTGACTTACTATAAATAGTAAGTGCTCAGACTGCCTACAAATTTTACCAGTGGACTCCTTGAAAGATAATGATCGTGATGGGATACATTGGTTTTCAGAGATTCTGGCAGTCTACCCCTCATTTTGGGTCCCAAAGCTGGAAACCCTAATCTGACTTGCATGTTGCTCAAACGATCTCTGTTTGACCCTGTTTCTGTTGCATGTCGCCCTATTCGTGACATTGAAGTGTTGGGAAGCTACCAGAGTGATCCTACTAAAAATAGTAAGTGCTTGAAAAAATAACCAATCAGTTGTCGGATGTGTTTGCATGTCACACAGTCTGAGAGATCTCACAAAACCCAGAAAAACCCAACAAATTGGACTGCATGTGAGCACTGGCTAAAAATAGTAAGTGCCTGAAAAGTGATCAACTCTGCCTACATGTTACCTTGGTGCGTAGCTCTTGAAAAACCCATGATGAATATGCCAACATGCACCTAAAATTCTTGCATGCAAACCCTAAAAATAGCCTCTAAAGTGAAGATTGTTGAAAGTTATCATCTCATCTTGCATGTTATATCATTGCATAGGTCTCAGAAAACCCAGAAATATTCTCCAAACATGCATTGAAAAACTTCACATGCAAACCCTAAAATTGGTTCCTAAAGCCTGAATCGTTGAAAGTCAGCATAAGGTCTTGAAAAACCCAAAAAGATTCTCTAGTCATGCATTGAAAACTCCAACATGCAAACCCTAAAATTGGCTCCTGAAGCCTGGATTGCTAAAAATAGCAAGTTGTTTGTTTGAGCTCAAAATTTGCAGGCAAGTAGCTTAAGGTGCTCTGAATGTAGTGTCAAGCTCAAACTTCAATTTTGCTTACTCGAATCAACTTCAAATTGGAATGGAGAAAGAAAACCCTAATTTCTTAGACTTAGCCAAAATTTCAATTCAGACGAGCACATCCCTGGAAAGATAGACAAAACAAGAGAGAGACAACAGGAAAACCAACCAAAATCAAGCCAAAAGACCCAAACGAAGCAAAAATTAGGGGGTCCCCATTTGCAATGGGGCGATGTGTGAAAAGGTCAAAACAGTACCTAATTTTGTACTAGAACCAACAACATAACACTACTTTCAAAAATTATGTGACAATTATGAAATGATCCCTTGTAAATTGTTGGTTTCATCAAAATCATTTGTATGGGTTTGCCAAGTGCCAAATGACTCTATCCTTGTATTTTCTTTTCCCTAAACCATTTATTTTTCTTCCCTATGGCTTAACCCTTCAAAGGTCCATTTCTCAACCTATAGACATCCCCAATTTCAAGAAAATAGAAGGTGAAAAATGGTCATAAAACTTGAGGAAACACAGTTTGCTCATAGTCATCCCTCTTGTGACTACAATCAGTTGCCTTTTCCACAATTTTCATCCATTTTTCATTCATTTCCAATCACATCCTAATGCGTTCTCAATCTTTAAGGAATTTCTAGTTGATTTGCGCACACGAAGTCATGAGAATTGTGTTTAAATCTAAGGACAACATTTGAATATCCACTCTAGGCTTGTTACATTTTTTTCAAGTTCGGATTTATTTCCTCTTTGTGTTTTAGGTTTAATTTCAGTTTTGATTGGATTAATTAGAGTAGGTTACATTAGTTAAGAGTAATCGACATTGGATTTTATTAAAACACATTATTTTCAGTAGTATAGGTATTTTATTGCAGCTTTTCTTGTTCCATGTCAAACCACACTTTGGATTTTATCACCAAGTCAACTTAGTAGCATTTCTTACAAAAAATAAAACAATTTTCATTCCTATCATTACAAATACTACACCTTTTCAATTTTCTTGTCTTCACAACATTTTTTTTTTGCATCTCCTCAATTAGACAAACAACTATCAAAGACATTTTTTGTTCTACAAGCTTGACAACATTCTTGTTGTTTTGACAACTTAGCAGTAGCTTTTTAAACTTTTCATCTTTTCTCGCCTAATACCTTAATGTAATCCTTTCTTTGTTTTTTCTTTCAAATTCAAATTTTGTTGTCTGCTTGCATAAAACACCTATTAGAGGTTTAGGAGAGGTTTTTTCACAATCCCATCCTAAGGCTCCCTATCAGGGATTCATAAACAAATCTGATTTTCCTAACTCAATTCCTTTTTTTTATAACCTTTGCATCCTTTTGAATGCACTTGAACACTTTAGGATAGTTTATAACAATTTGCAATCAACTTTAGGCTTTTACTATTTACTTATTGCATTCCATGAGCAAGTGTAATATCCCTTGTTGGTTCTGATGTCAATTTTCCTTCAAGGAATATCGTGAGGTTCACCAAAATGTCTACAAAGATCTTGGTTACTATGTGCCCTTTAACACTTCTAGGTTTTTCACCAAAAGGAGAGGAATAGACCAAATGGCAATGCTCACACTTCTGAAACCATTGTAATATTCCTTGGAATTTTTGACCCTAATTTGCTGATTAAGGCCTCAAGGAATATTGTCAAACACTTCATCAACAACCCCTCTAACTTGATGTTTCTGTATTTTTCAGTTTTCTTGCTTGCCTTCAAATAGTCTCCAATAAGTTTAAATAATTGAAAATTTACTCTACAATGTCTAGGCTAAGATCTAAGATGATAATGCAATTCTTTTTTGTCTTTTTTGAATGCATATACATGAGCATCTACATAAGAAATGTGCACCTATAGCCAAGTAGCATTTTTACAAACACTTGGCATGCATACTCAAATGATACTCTATATAAGCATTACATCAAACAATTAGCATGCAACTTATCCCTCCTTTATTGAATGCAATCTCTAGTACAATTCTAATATGAAATGGATAGCCAAGACTCTTGGCTTTACAAATGAAAATTCAAATACAATGCCAAACTGATTTTAGATGATCACCTACAACAGTAATAACTTTTATTTTAAATGCTATGAATGATGCAAACAATGCAATGGAACCTGATTACAAGAAGCACTTTTGACAAAAGATGTTGTGGCAACAATTATCATTCAAAATGATCTTCTTTCTAATCCAAATTGAGCCTCCTTAGCAGCTGACCCTATTCTGACTTGCAGCATTAAGATAAATTATTTGCAGCCTTCTAACAACTCCAAATTGCTTCTAAAATCATCACCAAGTCTTGTAGAGTTTAGTGCTCCAACTAGAGAATAAAATCGATGCACATGGAGACCTCCTTGAATGAATTCGTGGCTCCCCAACAAGCTACTATGAAGTCTGAGAATTATATCAAAATATTATATTTTTCCAAAATCATCCTTAGAGAAGATGAGAATGATGTCTCCAATCAGCAAAATGATCTTCCATCAACCCTAAATTGAATTTCTCCAAAATTGGCCTTTGGCCACAAATTTTGCAATGGTGGGAAGACTGGGATATCTTCTCCAACAGTTGCAACCCTTCAATAGATAGTTTTACTACCTCAGTTATGCAAATCAATGGGATACTCTGTACCTAAAGACCTCAAATGTATTATGTAGAAATCCAAGGCTTCTCCACAACAAACATACCAAATCAAGTATCAAATATCCAACATGATGAAACAATGGCAACCCCGCTCTACTTATACTTTTCTCACCAAGTTTAGGGTGGCCATCTAGAAGCTTCCACAATACTCTTTTAATTTTATTTTTGTGACTTTCTAATATAATAATTTATTTAGTCAATTAAATTAATTAAATATAAAGTCACCTTTTAATTTTTAATTTATTTGATGACTTAATAAATAATTAACTTAATTTCTCCCTTGTTTATCCACAACCTTCAGAGAATAAAGGCTAAGAAATCACACTAATATGGCTATGAAATAGGGGACATTATAGTCCGCACCTCCTGAAATTGGTTGTCCCCAAGCAATCTCAACTCTGAATGCTGTAGAATCTCCTCACTCTCCCACGTAGCATCCTCAAGTGGCAAGTCCTTCCATTTAACCGAATACTCCCTGATGACACGTCTCCATAACTGTCTCTCTCTGACATCCAAAATGGCCTCAGGTGCCAAAACCAACTTCCCCTCATCATCCAAGGGTGGTAAAGTGGTGGAAGGAACAACATGATGTCCTAACGCCTTCTTCAGGCGTGACACATGAAACACATTATGCACCTTGCTGTCCGCTGGTAACCCCAACTCATAAGCCACCTCTCCAACTTGCCTGATGATCTTGAAAGGCCCATAGTAGTGTGGCTTAAGCTTCTCTGTACCACTCTTTTTGAAAGTGGACTATCGATAGGGTTGCAACATCAAATACACCATATCCCCTACCTCGAATGAACGCTCTACTCTCTTCTGATTGACATACTACTTTTTTTGATTCTGTGCCTTATGTATATTCTCTCGAAGAGCCCTCATAACATCTTAGTTTTTCCTGCAATAGATTCCCAACACTAGGCACTCTATTGTCACTAAGTAGTAAGTTAAGGAAACTAGGCGCCTCATAACCATACAAGGCCATAAATGGTGTCATCTGAATCGAGAGATAGTAAGTGGTATTATAGCAGTACTCACAAAGGTAGATCCACTTAACCCAACCCTTCTGCTGCCCTGCAATGTAGTTCCTAAGATATCCCTCCACCCACTTGTTAACAATCTCTGTCTGGCCATTCGTTTGCAGGTGGTAACTGGTGCTTGAAGTAAGTTCGGTCCTAGATAATCTGAAGAGCTCTTGCCAAAAATGACTCAAGAATCGACTGTCCCTATCACTAACAATGCTCCGAGGTAACCCATGCAATCTGAATATCTCACAGAGGAATAGCTCTGCTACCTCAGTGGGTGAATATGTAGCTGCAATTGGAAAGAAATGTGCATACTTCGTCAAACAATCAACAACTACATAGATGCAATCTCTACCTTGGGCTTTCGACAAGCTTATAATGAAATCCATTGATAAACATTTCCACTTCCTGTTAGGAATTGGAAGTGGTTGTAGTAAGCCTGTTGGGTATGTGTGTTTCTATTTATTTTGCTAGAAAATAAGACATTATCTAACATACCGAAGAACATCTAACTTGAGCCCTTTCCAAGTAAAGCTCTCTCGAATCTACCTGTAAGTCTTGAAATACCCAGGATGCCCTGCCATAGGTGTATCATGAAAGGACCTCATCACTGTGCTCTTCATCTATGATCTTGGGGTCAAAAAGATCCTCCCTTTGTAAATGATAAGATCCTTTACAACTACATACCTGTTGTCCTGAACCGACCCCTCAACAATGCTAGAAGCCCAAGAGTCCTTGGCATACTCTACCACAATCAAATGTCTCCAATCCTCTGAAATCTCCACCATAGAGCTCAAATGTGGACAAGACAAAGCATCAACAACTAGATTCTGTGTTCCCTTGACATAGGCAATGTTAAAATCATACGATTGCAATTTGCTCACCCACTTCTGTTGACGATCATTGAGATCCCATAGTCTAAGGAAATGCCTCAGGCTGTTATGATCTGTCTTACCACAAAGCTTGTTTCCCACAAGGTACTACCTGAATTTGGCCAATGCATGCATAATGGCCAACATCTCCTTATCATAGATACTATGGCCCTTCTCTGGACCCCATAATTTCCTTCTTTCAAAAGCTATCAAATTCTTGTCTTGCATAAGGACTGCACCAATCCCCTCAGCAAAAGCATCACACTGAAGCTCAAAGGGTCTAGTGAAATCAGGCAATGCAAGAATTGGGCAAGTAGTCATAAGCCGCTTGAACTTCTCAAAACAATCCTGTGCTTCTGAAGTCCAAACGAATACCCCTTTCTTGGTCAAATTCGTCAGCGGTGTAGTATGCCATGAATATCCACTAATGAACATGTGGTAGAAGCCACATAAGCCCAAAACTCCTATAATTTGTGTAAGGCTCTTAGGTGTAGGCCACTCAATAATGGCTCTGACCTTGTCAGGATCCATACGCACTCCCTCTACACTGTTGATATGGCCTAAATACCGCAACTTTGTCATGTCCAAATTGTATTTGGATTCCTTGGCATACAAGGACTCCCTGTCAAGAATACCCAATAGTGTATCTAGATGGGCAATATGCTCCTCCCATGTTTTTTTGTACACCAAAATTTCATCAAAGTAGACTAGCACAAACCATTTCAATTGTGACTGGAAGATTGTTCATAGTGGATTGGAAAGTAGTAGGTGCCTTGGTTAGCCCAAATGGCATAACCACAAACTCAAAGTGCCCACAATGACAATGGAAAGTTGTCTTCTCAATATCCTGCTCCCTAACACGAATCTGATGATACCTTGATCTCAAGTCTATTTTTGAAAAGTAACGGGCACCATGTAACTCATCTATCAGCTCGTCAATCCTAGGGATAGGATACCTATTTTTTACTATCCTCTTATTCAATAGCCTATAATCAATGCACATATGCAAAGTACCACCCTTTTTCTTAACCAAAACAATAGATGAAGCAAATGGTGACTTACTTATAGGCCTAATATGACCCATAACGAGCAGCTCCTTGATAGTTTTTTCTATTTCATCCTTAAGTCGCTTAGGGTGCTTGTAAGGTGTGACAATCATGGGCTTGGCACCCTCCTCCAACTCAATTATATGCTCAATCCCTCTATCTGGAGGTCTACTTGGTGGAATGTCACTGAATACCTTCCCATGTTTAATACTCAATTCCTGAGTATCTGGATGGTAGACTGGTTTTTGTTGCTTCCCTTGTGTTGGCATCAAAACACACTCTGCTGCCCACTCAACCATGTCATGCCGCATAAGTCTTTCCATCCTCTTGATTGATATCATTCTGCAACTGGTATCTCTGATAGCCTTAAGCACATGAGTCATCCCATCCACCTTAAATCTCATCTCCATCTCCTGAAGGCTAAGGGTGAACTCACCTATGCCATGTAACCATTTCATCCCTAACACCATATTAGTATCTCCCATGTTGACCACATAAAAATCTGCCTTGAATTCAAAATTGTTCATACGCATGGGAAGGTCTGGAATCATCCTATCACACTTAAGAGTGTATCCATCAACAATCTTAACCCTTATGCCTTCAAAATCCTTAGTGTGAATCCCATATCTCTCAACCAACCTAGCATCGATGAAGTTATGTGTGGCACCTGTGTCAAGTAGAGTGATGATCCTCTATCCAGCCAAGACTCCTCATATTCTGAATGATCCTTCATGCTGAATACTAGTGAGATGTGCCTCTTGAAGTTTCACCTCTACTTCACTCTCTTCCTTTTCCTTTTCTATCTCATGTTCTTCTTTAGATTCCTTGTGTTCACTTTGTTGATCTAATTTTCCAGATTCAGAATCCTCATAGAAAACCCACATTATCCTATTCGCCTTGCCCCTAGGTCTTAAAGGGAAATTATGGTTTGCATCATAAGGCCCTTTGCAATAGAAGAACAACTTCTTCTTGCACAAATCATTAAGTGTCTCCATATCCATGGGTGCTACTAACTGCCCTTTTTCATCACATTTTTCCTTCTTCTTGGAGAATGATTTGTTGTCCTTGTATGAAGAAGAGCCCTTTGATGAGAACTTGCTTTGTGGGGCTACAAGTTCCATATTTCTTGCCTTTGTCATTGCTTCTTGTAAGGTCGATGGTTCAAATGCCTTTATCCATCCTCTCAATGGTTCCAATAAGCCCTCAATGAATAACACCAAAATTATTCGTTCAGATATGTTAAGAACCATGACTGAAATCTTCTAAAATTCACTAATGTAGCTCTCCAAACTACCAACTTGTTTGAGCTAAGTCAAGTCTCGAAAGTATGACTCTAGATCCTTTTTATCAAAACACTCAACTAGCCTGTCAAAAAACTCCTGATATGAAGTAATGCTACTATGTTGTATCGTGACCATCCCATGATACCACCATTCATGTGCTACCCCCTCCAAATGTAAGGTGGCATATTTAATTGCATATTCCTTTGTCATGGGTTGAAGTTTCAAGAATGTATCTAACTTGTGTACCCATGATTGAGCTATCATCTTCCCACTACCATCAAATGTAGGCAATGTGAGTTTTCCGGTAGCTTGTTTGAGTTTTTTGTTTTGGCCCCTTCGTCTTTGATTTTTTCTCTCTATAGTGCTCTCTTTTGTGACTTAAGAACTTGTCAAAACTGATGTGTTCTCTAAACTACGGTGTCAACAAATCCCATTCATTGTTTGTTGCCATAAGATTATCAACAAACGTTGGTTCAACCTCTTCTTCCACATTTTCCTCTTCCACTTCATTTCTCAAGAAAGTAGGACATGTAGGTCTATCTGCAGTACGAGAATGTGCTCGTTGTGTTCTAGGTGTTCCAACCACACTCCTATTATTATCAAGATCACAATTTTGTCTCCCTTGAGTGTTCATTTGTTGTAACTGTGTCATTAGTGCCTGTACAACCATTGCAACTTGTTCTTGCCCAGTTTCCAAGCATCTAAAAAGTTGACGGTCCTCTAATTCCTCATTATGTCCCCCATTCCTTCCTCCATTTCTAGGTGGACTTCCATTTCCTCTGTCTCCCATTGTGGCCTATTGTATATTAGCAATCTATTTTTTTTGTTGTACTCCTCTTTGATGGGTATAATATCTGTGTGGCCCAACTTCTTGTGGTTGCATGGAAAGCTTTCAACCCTCTAGGATGGCAGGATCAAAGCTCTGATACCACTGTAATATCCCTTGTTGGTTCTAATGTGAATTTTCCTTCAAGGAATATTGTCAGGTTCACCAAAATGTGCTGAAAGATCTTGGTTACTATGTGCCGTTTAACACTTCTAGGATTTTCACCTAAAGGAGAGGGATAGACCAAAATGGCAATGTTCACACTTCTGAAACCATTGTAATATTCCTTGCAATTTCTGACCCTAATTTGCTGATTAAGGCCTCAAGGAATATTGTCAAACACTTCACCAACAACCCCTTTAACTTGCTATTTATGTATTTTTCAGTTTGCTTTCTTGTCTTCTAATGGTCTTCAATAAGTTTAAATAATTGCAAATTTCCTCTGTCTCCCATTGTGGCCTATTGTATATTAGCAATCTATTTTTTTTGTTGTACTCCTCTTTGATGGGTATAATATTTGTGTGGCCCAACTTCTTGTGGTTGCATGGAAAGCTTTCAACCCTCTAGGATGGCAGGATCAAAGCTCTGATACCACTGTAATATCCCTTGTTGGTTCTAATGTGAATTTTCCTTCAAGGAATATCGTCAGGTTCACCAAAATGTGCTGAAAGATCTTGGTTACTATGTGCCCTCTAACACTTCTAGGATTTTCACCTAAAGGAGAGGGATAGACCAAAATGGAAATGTTCACACTTCTGAAACCATTGTAATATTCCTTGCAATTTCTGACCCTAATTTGCTGATTAAGGCCTCAAGGAATATTGTCAAACACTTCACCAACAACCCCTTTAACTTGCTATTTATGTATTTTTCAGTTTACTTTCTTGTCTTCAAATGGTCTTCAATAAGTTTAAATAATTGCAAATTTACTCTACAATGTCTAGGCTAAGATCTAAGATGATAATGCAATTCTTTTTTGTCTTTTTTGAATGCATATACATGAGCATCTACATAAGAAATGTGCACCTATAGCCAAGTAACATTTTTGCAAACACTTGGCATGCATACTCAGATGATAATCATTATAAGCATTACATCAAACAATTAGCATGCAACTTATCCCTCCTTTATTGAATGCAATCTCTAGTACAATGCTGATATGAAATGGATAGCCAAGACTCTTGGCTTTACAAATGAAAATTCAAATACAATGCCAAATTGATTTTAGATGATCACCTACAATAGTAATAACTTTTATTTTAAATGCTATGAATAATGCAAACAATGCAATGGAACCTAAATACAAGGATCACTTTTGATAGAAGATGTTGTGACAACAATTATCATTCAAAATGATTTTTCTAATCCAAATCGAGCCTCCTTAGTAGCCGCCCCTATTCTGAATTGTAGCATTAAGATAAATTATTCACAGCCTTCTAACAACTCCAAATTGCTTCTAAAATCATCACCAAGTCTTGTAGAGTGGAGCACTCCAACTAGAGAATAAAATCGATGCACATGGAGACCTCCTTGAATGAATTCGTGGCTCCCCAACAAGCTGCTATGAAGTCTAAGAATTATATCAGAATATTATATTTTTCCAAAATCGTCCTTAGAGAAGATGAGAATGATGTCTCCAATCAGTAAAATGATCTTCCATCAACCCTAAATCAAATTTCTCCAAAATTGGGCTTTGGCGACAAATTTTGCAATGGTGGGAAGACTAAGATATCTTCTCCAACAACTATAACCCTTTAGTAGATAGTTTCACTACCTCAGTTATGCAAATCAATGGGATACTTCATATCCAAATACCTTAAATGTATTTTGCAGAAACCCAAGGCTTCTCCACAACAAACATACCAAATCAAGTATCAAATATCCAACATGATGAAACAATGGCAACCCCCATCTACTTATACTTTTCTCACCAAGTTTAGGGCGACCATCTAGAAGCTTCCACAATACTCTTTTAATTTTATTTTTGTGACTTTATAATATAATAATTTATTTAGTCAATTAAATTAATTAAATATAAAATCACCTTTTAATTTTTAATTTATTTGATGACTTAATAAATAATTAACTTAATTAATTTCTCCCTTGTTTCTCCACTTAGCCTTTAGAGAATAAAGGCTAAGAAATCACACCGAGATGGCTACGAAATAGGGGACATTACAACATGCAATTATTACAATCGCTACAATTTATGTAAAAGTGAAATACTTATTTTAGTTCTTGAATAATTATTTTAAAAGTAAATTAGTTTTCATTTATTGTTTGTTATTGCTTTCAACTCCATAAGTCATAGATCCTTTTGATTGAATCAAACCATACCCAGACGATGTTATTTAGCTTGACCCCAAGTAGTCATGTATGCTAGATTCCATGCATGCAAATACACAGGTGTAAGCTACCTCATAAACAACAGATGATAGACATACCTAATGTAGAGGGGCTCAATTGGATAGAGCTCTTCAATAGCAGAATTAGTGACTTGTGAATGTTGTCAAGATTTTTCATTGTGTTAGTTCCTTGAGCAATTAAAAGAAAAAGTTTATCAACTTTGAAGAGATCCTTCCCACCATGATATGGAGCTTGAGTTTCTATGGAAAAGCATGAGGGCTTGATATCCATAGCAAGGCAATATAAAACCACTTGATAAATTGAGGAATTCCCTACCGTAGATTCTAGTACTCTCTTCCCCCTCTTCCAATGCAACAACTTAGAGGGAGAGCTTATTTAGGCAATGCATAGATTCTTTTATTTTAATAAAAGCATTATTCATGAGATAGAGCTATTATTACATAGAGATATTGAAAAATGGTTGATTACATTATTCAACAAACTTCAACTTTATACACATGAATTCTAATTGCATTTCGAGCATTAGATCAAACATGTGATACATAGAACCATATGGAGGTAACCACAAAGCTTTTATGGGTTTATAATCATGGTGAATAATGAAAAATGTAAACTTCAAGCATCTCAACATCTTAAGACTTTTCATTTATTCCACTTCTATTTTTGTCTTGCTTCTTTCCTCTCTTGTTTTCTTCTTTCTCACTTTCTCTTAATTATTCTTTTTTTAATCCATTTATACATATATTGAAACTTAGGGAAAAAAAAAACTCTAGCATAGAAGGGAGCAATAATATTAAATGAAATTGCATTGCCCTATAGGGAAGAAACACTAGAACATAAAGCTTGAGGATAAGCATTTTGTGGACAAAAAAACAGATAGAGGTAAAAAGGGAGGAGCCTACATGTTTTGACCTACTATCACAACACCCCATGTTCTTCAAAACTTGAGTTCCCCTTTTTGTTTCATTTATTTTTCCTAGTTTCTTGTTTAGGTTGATTGTCCTTGGTTAGGTCTAGTTTGAAATTAAAACTTAGTGCTTGAAATTCAAAATGTTTAATTAAATTGTTTTGATGGTAGATTTTGTATTTTTTCAATAGTTCTTTTCAAAAAAGTAAGTTTAGTTGTTTTTTTCTTTTTACCCTTCAAACTTTTGGAAACCTAAGTCTTCACTTCATATTTATCTTTTTTGTATTTTGGTTTTCTTAGTTGAAACACTTCAAACCCCAAATCTCTTGAGGTTTTTGAGATTGTGTCACCTATGCTCCATTGATTTGGTCAAGCATCCCCTCATGTCACTCTTAAATTCCAAAGCTCAAAGCCATGTAATTTGTGGACTAACCAAGTTTATATTTTGGCATTTATAATCCAAGAGATTTTCTTTTTGGAAGATGAACTCATGTAATTGCAGGCTTTATTTCCTTTGAAAATTTGGGATCATAGAGATTTTTAAACTCTATTTAATCTTGTTTGGATCTGACATTTTTCTTTGCTATCACTTTGATCTCTTGGAGCTTCTTGGATGCCAACATGTATTATTCTTTTAAATGTTTCTCAGATTCTCCAATGTGGTGGTTCTAGATTTAAGATCATGATACCATGGGAAACTTTTGCATCCTATCATATACTTACACTTGGCTTATGCTAAACAAAACACATAACCTATCCAATTATTATGAACCTAGTTTGGAAAAGGAAATCACATATATGAAACTCATATTAACTTGATTTTGGGTTTGTTTCTCTTTGGATGAAGATTTGGAATCTAGAAGACTTGTTTGGGCTTCCAAAATTTCAAATCAAGTTAATTCTTCTTTTCAGCTCTAAGTGTTTGTGTCTTGGCCAATTGTGTGGAATATTGAGATGACTTATGTTTGACCTCCAACATTTGAACATGTGGCTAAAATTGGTGAAAGTGAGTTGATAGTTTGTCTTATCACCACCATTTATCTTTGTAAGTGAACATGTAAGATTGTCCTTGGAATTATTTTTTTCTTTTCCTTATAACAATAGTTAAATAAATTGATACAAAAGAATTTGCTTTGTGAACTCTATAGATGTTATCCACACAGATAAGACCATTTATATATGTTGTTTCTACCACCAAGCTACACCCTGTTAGTGAAAGGGTAGGCACAATGAAAAGGAGAACCTTCAAAAATTAATTAGGTACAAATCTACATTGGGAAAACAATCAACTGTGAATAGGTGGCTCATGTTATGTAGAATCATGGGTAATAATGGTACACGTTTGAGAAATTTTGCTTGTTTTCTTTCTAGTTATTTAAAATGGATATATTTTAGTTTCATAGGACTACAATCTTTGATTGGATTTAATTTTTTATTATTGTTCTCCTTAGGTGTTAATTGAAATGTTTCCTTAGTTTCCCATAGGCTTTATTTGAAAATGATTTGTTGAAGGAGCCAAGTATGTAGTTTTTGAATAAGGGGTTAGTACTCCAATCTCCAGGTAGTTGCAACTAATTAGATCACTTACAATGACATACCCATGCAAGGCAATAAAGAAATTCATGTTGACCATAGCTTGATCCTACAAATGTGTTGCAAATTGTGTCATCGTCATCTATCATTTTTGAATAAATGTTGAAACCATTAATTGCATGGTATGGATCAAAATTACTAAGCATTACTTGGTTTTTGTTAAGCCAACCCTAAAATATGTTTGAGAGAAGAGTTTGAGAGGCATGGAATGTTTTATGGGAGCTTGGAAGAGTAGGGCTAGAGAAAATAAGATGAAAGAGAGGTTTAGGTTTTACAACTTACCAAATGGTGTTCACTAACCTCTAGTTTGTTAGAATTTGTTAAAGGACAATATATCAACATAATTTTGTTGGATCTCATTAAAAGCACACTCTAATTTTTCAATGTAGGTTCACAAACCCTCATTCATCAACCCCTCTAGATATGCATTTGGAGGTACAAAAGGATGCAATAGTCTTGAACATGTTGATAACCATGTTCAAAATTTCAATCCACACTACCATATTTCTTAGTTCTATCCATAATGTGCTTAGTGAGAATCAAGAAAAAGCATTTTATCATTGAGTTAGTTCCTTGACATCCATATTGAATTCTCTATAAAGAGGATTTATTATGTATTCTAACCTTATCCTCGTAGGAAAACAACATATGAGGCCTCTTTTTGGATAGTGTCTTTGGAAAGCTATTCTCAATTTCCATCACCCTCATCAACTTTTTTTCTTGTTACAAATAATATAGACAATCGAAGAACTAGACTTCCAACAGATGGGGCAAATGAAGAAAATAAATCAATGTTGGAGAAAGTGAGTTGGAGGACATTAATAATCATATGGTGCTAAGGAAGCATCCGGCTTGGACATTTGTCATTCTCATTCCCCATGATGGAATTGCCAATCAATTTAATTTAGAATAAAGGAAAAATTTAACCTACTAAAAAAAGAGATCTTATATAAAAATGTAATTTATAAAATAAATTCTAAATGCATCAAAAGTTGGAGCAAAGGATAGTGACCAAGCTCAACCATGCATCAAAAAATTAACTAGATTGTTCTAGAAATTTGTAGAGAGGGATTCACTCATTAGCCAAAAAATCTATCATTCTATTCCCTTCTTTAAAAACATGTTTGAAGCTAATACTATAAAAAAATCAACAAGATTTCACTTCTCTAAGAATGTGGTTATGCTTTAGCCGTTCCATTGATGATTATTAAGGCAGAGCCATCAAGCTGCAAGTCCTTGATAAAATCTGTGCAGTCTTAAGGCCCTTTGTTACGGTTAAACCTTCTACTCCATTTTTTGTTCCAAAGGGGAAATAATTCACATTAGTCATGATAAGAGAACATTTCTAATACCGAATTATACTCCTCATGCCAATCACCCTTAGAGACACCATTAAAAACAAGCTTAAATCTATGTTACATATGAGGGGACCAACATACCAATTTCCTACCGACTTTAGGGTCTCTTGTCCCATTAATAGAGGCTAGAATTATGAAAGGTCAATGTTTTAGGAAAATATTCTCTTTGTCCTTAAGATTTATTGGTTTACTTTTGGCATTGAAAGTGACCCACTTGTAAATTGCTACCTCAATTTTTTCTACTCATGTAATCTAAGAAAGTGATTTTTCTTGAAATGTTGTTACGATCCAATCAAATATTCCATAAAATACCTTATGTAAACTAATCCAAAAAGATTTAATCTTTGATTTCTTACTAGACTTTGGCCATGAAGTTAGCAAATATAGATAAAAGAAGCATAGCTTAGCAAAATACAACTTCTATAACACTGTATAGGAGCGAATTTGCACCCCTTGTGCAAAGTACCCTTTTTCATACCCTCACCTTAGAAAATCAAACCGAAGGTGAAATTCGACATCACCCACTTTCCTTCCATCCATTTGGCGCGTGTTTTGTGCATTGGTGAGGGAATTTTTTGATAGGGATGCGAGCGCAACACACGAACATCTGTACGACACACTGTCGTCCCTGATAGATTCCTGCGTCTAGAGTTCGCAGGGACATTACACTCCTCATTGGGGATGAATTGTAACACCTTTATGCGACTAACCGACTTGAAAATGACTTGATTCCCTCTCATTTTGGCCTTGAAAGGCATTCATTTCACACTCACTTCATCTCTTTCAAATCCTTGAGCATTTTCATTCCATGTTTCACATCTTCTCACAATTCTAGCAGCTTTGAAAACTCCATTGAGCATTTTAGTAACTTGTTACTCCATCAATGTCACTTTTGTATGTGTGGTGCTACCATAGAAGTTGTGTGCTTGGAGTCTTGCGAGACCTCCCTTCATCATCGTTGCAGTTGTGATGACTTTGCTAAGTTCGCTGCTTGCATTCTCCCTTTGACTTTAAGATCCTTTGGGTGGAGGTGGTAATGCTTCACTTTTCCTTTTATGGTTTGATAGAGTAGCGTAGCATTCTTTTGTAGTGTTCAACAATCTCTCTTTCTTCTTTCCTTTATCGTACTTTCTACTCTGTTGCTTTTCTGGCTGTTCATGGGGGTGGAAACACCAAAGTGGGAGTTTGACTAAGGAAAACCCCTGTACATCCCCAACAATTTTCCCCTCTTGCTTGTGTGTAGGTGAATATGCGCATGGAGCTCACTGGCGAATTGGTGCTTTTGTGAGTTGATATTTGTCACCCTTGTGTTTATCTACTTACTTTATCATTTCTGTACTTACTTTTCATACTTTATCATTCTGTTTATTTCTTTAAACTTAGTTAGCTAGGCTGTTAAGTAGGTTTCTGGTATTTCTTATTGTACTTTACGTTTTCTAGCCGTATGGATGCCAACGCGCTAGAGAGAAGCCAACGCGCTGTATTGTCATTCTAGACCTGTGCTGCCATCCTCAGACAGAGAGATGTCTGAGCCGTACTTTGGACTCTAGAAACCAACTTGTCTAGCCCCAATTGGATTTTCGGGTTTGTAGAGTGACAAAGGAACTTGAGAGTGCTCTTCATTCTTGATCCTCATCTCAAAACATCCATTAGAGTGAGGTAAGTTAGGGCAGCCCTTCGCTCTTTGCTCTCTGTGACCTGGAGCCTTGGTGTGGTTGGTCCCCCTCTCTTACATTTTTGGTGAACCTAAGGTGAACCATTTTGGTTCCGTTTAGTGGTGTTGAAGGCTCCTTTCCTTGTATCCTAGGAGCATTGTAGGTGTGAGTGTTGTGAGGTGTTTCACCTTACAACCCAACCTGTGACCCCTAGCAAGCATAGCTAGAAGGTTCCATAAGCATCTCAGAGCGAAGCCTTAGTTGGGTTATTGTCCAATTACGAACCTTTGGGGGAGCTTTGTGAGAGTATTGTTTAGTGTACACGATGAATTCATTTTTGCATCTGCCTATCCCCTTTGCACAACTTGCGAGTAGTTCTCCTGGCATAACTTTCACCTCACAGGACCTACTAATGGGTTATAATAGAGATCCATCTCCTCTTTACATCTCCGTGCGAATCAACATAAACACTGTAGCAGGTGTTCTTGTTGACCTAACATGTTGTGTGAATATTATAACTGAGGATATTATGTTAGTTAGTTTCCCGTATAAAGATGGGTATGGCACACCTAAAAGTAACATCCGTATGTATAACAAAATTTTCGTACCTCCCCTTGGTAGCATCACCTTGTCGGTCCTTGTTGGACCTAAGTCAGTGAACATGCTTTTTGACATAATCCTGAGGTTTAAACTCTTCAGAGTGAAACTGGGTATTCCCTGGTTGGTCGCTATGAATGTAGTTCCCTCAGTCATGCATTGTCTGAAGTTTATCCATGAGGGTTCAGTACATATGGTCCATGATATCGACTATAAACCGTTGGTTGCGCGTGGTAGCTATTCCTTAGACCATTTTTGGCCTGCACCCATTAGTCTGCTCTTGCCTAGGATGAACCTCTTGTATCTAACTTATGAGAAGTACAAGAAAGGGCACTTAATTCCTAGGGTGAGGTACCCTCCATCTCCTTATGCTATCTCACATAGGGCTTGTTTGAAAGATGATAGTGATGCCACCCTGGTGCGTAGAGAGGAAGAAGAGAAGTGCTCTTGAGGTTCTTCTTCCTCCTCTTCCATTGTATAGCCTACCGTTTCCTCTCACCCTGTTGTGGTGTCATCAGATTCTACTTCGTGTTTGTGGGAGAACCCTATGGTGGCCGCTTGGTGAAAGCCCAAGCAGTTTGCGTTGAAACTTCCTATTCTACCCACAAATCCTAGGCCTGTTCGATATGGTAGAAGGAAGGGTCCCCGTGGGAAATCCTATATATCTCAACCTTCGTGGCCTCCTACCACTCCTTCCCCTAAAGCAGTGAATGGGAAGAGGTCCGCCGCTAAGGAATTAGAGTTGACTCCCCCTGCTATCTCTCAACCTCTTCCTCCTGCTCCCGCCTAGGAGTCTGTCCCTTTGCTAGAGACGGCTATGATGGACACTCCTATGGCTGAACAAGAGCATTCTATTCTATCTTAGCTCTTGGCCTCTCGCAGAAACTACCTTGTGTGCGAGCACAAGCGCCAACGAAAGAATTTGGCGGTTGAGTAGGCTGCTTTGCATAGGAAGGAAAGGGAGCCGACCACCCCTGTTTCAAGGCCTCCTATTGTGTCCTCTTCTCATGTCCCCTCTGCCTTAGTTCAATCAGATTCAGTTATGCTTTTGGATCTTGCTATGAGCTTGAACACACCTGACCTTAAAAAGGTGCAGGTTTTCATCGCTCCTTCAATCGAGCCACCTCTCTTGATGTCCCTTTCAGACATCCCACCATTCGCTAAACTCGTGGACATGCTGAATACCTCGGTGGTGTTCGCCGTGGTTTTCTCCTCCTCCGCGCATCTTTCCTTGTCCATGGGGAGTTCACATGCTCTGATGAAACAAAAGATGGAGGTTGGCCCTCCAACAATGGGGGTTGAAAGATGAGTCCACCCCCTTCAAAGGGTGGTTCTACATTAGCATGTGTCGTCCTAGTGACGGAGTGAGTCCCGAATTCCCCTAAGTTTGTCATTGCTCCCAAATCATTCAGTGAACCCAGTAGTGAATCTTGGGCACCACCTCCCTCGCCCATTGAGATAACACATGGAACTCTCGTGAAATGCATGTTTAACTCTCTGGCCGACGTCTTGGCCTTGTCAGTGATCTTCGCAAAATCATTGACCTTTGCTCCACAAGAATTGAGTGGAGGAGACCCCGAAGAGTCTCCTTCCTTGGCCCTTGTTGTGGGAGGGTCGAAGGGTTCCCCCCTTAATATTCCACCACTGCGGACTTGTCTACCTTCCCCATACAATGATCTAGATTGGGAAATGGACAACCTCTTGGTCGATGAGTGTTAGGGGGGCCTCTTCTTTATCTTTAAATTAGGTGTGTGTTTGTTGTGATGTGTTCTTCATGCTTGTGTTATGTGTTCCTGGATGACCCTTGTCACTCTTGTAGGTGCTTGGATATAAGAGTGATTTTGTGTCATAAAACTTGGGTGATCCCACAATAATGGGTTACATTTTTTGGCCAACCTTGACATTAAAATCAAGATTTTTCACCATATATTCACTTTCTTACACCTATAGCAGCTAAAACATTAATAATTTGAAGATGAATCAAACTAGTTATTTGTTAGATCTTTTGTGTAGATTATAATTATATTTTAAAAAAAAATTGTGAATGATTTAATGTAATTTTTAATAACTTATTTTTTCTACTAATCAACATTTTTAAAAAGTGATGTTTACTTCAGACTACTTAAATTTTTTTATAGACAAGATACAATTCTAATTTTTAAAATATAAAATTTTCACACCAATATCTAGTGCATGGATATTTTTTCATAATTTTTTGTTGCATAATTTTTTTTTAATTAACTTTCCAAGTCAGAGTAATTATAATTTAGACAAAGGCGTACTTCGGCCCGCATAATTTTTTTTGTATTCATTTGAATTAACTTATTCTTTTTTTGTTGAAATAAGGACATCAATACCTAGTGCACATGTATTTTTTAGAATTTTTTTCTCTATTTTTCTATTTTTTTGTGTGTGAAACAAAGAACTTGATGTTCATTGAAAATCCTACATTCACAAGAAATAAAAAATAAATATAATAATCATATTAAAAATATTTAAAATTATACTTTTTGGGAATCTTATAATAAGGGATACATGCTTACAAAACATAAATTTTAAATGAATTCATTTGATCATCCAAAAGGCAAATTAAAAGTGGTTTTTTATCAACATTTTGATAGGTGTAGAGGAGACTCAATTATAGGTCTGGTTTAAATCTAACAAGGTTCTATCCAAGGGGGGTTTGATCAATCCCTCTTTAATTAAAATTATTTAAATGAAACCTTTAAAGTCTTAAATCATTGTATTTTCTAAAAATATGTGATTTCAGACAAAAATCAGGATGTCCCAAAAAGTGTAACCCATTATTGTAGCAACACCCACTTCCTCTATTTGGAGCATCATTCTTCCTTTGTTATGTGTATTGATTTTCAACAAATTGGGGATGATGCAAAGTGTTGGGGGCATTTAGGCTTCCCTTCCATGTTGACCCAAATTTTTATTTTTACTTTGTTTTCTCGTGCATTCTTTACATGGTTTGATATGGTAGGGGGTTGATGACCATTTATCTATATACTATTGCTATTACTACACACACACACACACACACACACACACACACACACACACATATGAGGAAATCTGACCCCAAAATATCACATCGCCCCTATGTCCCTTGTTCGTAATGTCATGGTGTTCATGTGTTGTCCCTTGTGTGTGCAACAACACGACCACCATGTCAACTTTTATTTTCAAAAAATGCATTTGTGGCCAACAAATATTTTCTCAAAAATCTTTGCAAACTTTTTCAAGAATCACATTCTCAACTTGGACCCCTAGCAGAATGTGTTTCCTTTGTCATGGGTTCTCAAAGAAAGAACTTGAAAAATTTCCTCCAAGGAGGGGGAAACTTTTCTTGTGGGAGAAGCCTCGACCTTCCCCTTGCGAGGGAGAATTTTCTTCCTTTCAAATTCCTTGATGAAGTGAAAATATTTTGAAAGGATTCCTTGATGTTGAATTGATTTGAGAAACAAATGCTCTTTCATTTTTGTTAGTAAACAGATTGTTCACTGTAACTTATCATGAAAAATGACCTTGAGATTCCCTGTAGAACAGTGACCAATTAACTAACAGCTCCAGAGATCGCTATTGAATTAACAATCTTCCTCTGAATTTTAGAGGTACAACTCTCTCTCATGATCTTCAATGAATTGGAGAAACTTAAAACAAAACTAAAGTGTGCTTTTAACCAGAAAGTAGTAAAGGAAAACAAACATCTACACATAAAAATGACACAAATGTGAGAGCAATTGGAATAAAAGATCAAAACAAATGATACAAAGATCATTCACTTAAACCTATAAATGATAAGGAGGAAAGAAGATGATTTTCAGAAAATACATGAACAAAACAAGACACAAAGATCCTACAATGAACACATCCTTAATCAGTTATAACAAAGAAAATACGAATGAAAACTGTAGAATCGTAAAGGAAATTAACAATTTAAAAGAAGACAATCGAACATAAGGATTATAAATGTCTCATTTATTCAAGAACATAAAACAAAGTTCCAAGATTCTATCTCCCTGTACAAAGATTAAGTTCAAAAAATAATGTCTTTCCCCAGATGAATAAGAAAATGATCTAATAACTATCTCTACCCATCCCTCATAGAAGCTCTCGTATCATAGCTAAAGATCCCCCTATTAGTTTTAGATTGCATATTTATAATTCACAAATGAATCCCTTCAGCTGCACGTAACTGTCTTTTCACATAACTGTTTCTGGAAGTCACCATTATATCAAAAAGGCTCTTCACATTTTCCTTCCTCACCTAAGTAACTACTTCTAGAATTGGATTTTTCTAATTCCAATAATCGGTGGCCTTTCATAATCCCTTTTGAAAGAATTTAATAAGGGTGCTAAAAATCTCCCCGTTTATTGATAATCTGTCTTATCGGTCTTCTTGGGCAAGATAATCCCAATTTTAGAAATTGCAGTTGTTACTACACTATTATCGGGTTCAAAGGCACCAAAACTTCATATATAAGTTTTTGACACTTGTCACTAAACTCTCAAAAGTGATTCGATTTGAAGAATCTTTCCCTGCTTTATCGTGACAAATGACTACATCTAATTGATCACTGCCTTGACAAATCGATTACATGCACATTTGAAATATGGAAAATTAAGGCTCAACTTTCCAAAACTCAGAACTAGGTTCTTTTAGACCGCTTCTTATGAATAAATTCAGGCTCCCAACTCCTCAAATGTAGCCTCTAGAGTTATTATTTTCCTTATGTATTTATTATATCTGATCTGACCAGAGATATGAACAGAACTTGAATTATATTCTGTCATTTATTTTAGAAGGATCCTTGTTAATGATGTTCAAAAATGACTGCTTTACTATTATGTCCTCCAAGCTATGAAAGGATATAACTGCAAGCCTTCCTTTTGGTGACAGACATGCGAAAGCCTCCCTAAGATCATTTTCTAAAGTTCTTAGTTCATCATTCACTGCAATTCTCAATGCTTGAAAGACACAAATAGCCATCTTTATCCACCCTTGCCTTCCTGAAAATTTAAAAGGAACGGTACGCACAAGCTCCACCAACTTTGAAGTAGAATGTATGCCACCAGCTAGACGATCTTTTGTAATCTTTCTCTAAAATATACACCACCGAATTTCTTCTCCATAATCACGTAAGATGCGTCCTAGCTCAGTTTCAGGCCATGTGTTTAGTATTTCTTCTGCTCTGAGAAGTGTTGTAGGATCCATTAGCATGTCAAGTGGTCCATCATATAGCACACTAAATCCCCTTTTTGCATTGTCTAACTACATGATGACATACCCAAGTCCATCACGATCCCATCAACTCCATCCGCTAACAGGATTTTATCCACTTGTCCCGAAACACTCCTGATCTCTTTGAAATTGTTGCATACAATATTAAGTTTCAAATTTGAAGACGTCAGACCTTGATTTTCATCAAGAATTTCCTGTAATTTGGGCTTCGCTTGCTCATGTACTGCAGGATCTACATCAAGTCCAATGAACATTTGTAGCTTAGGATGTGCTATAATAATTTAATTTCTACTGTCCTAGTAGAAGCATGTGGACCGGCTCTTCATCTGGGATCAATCGAGCTTTAATTATGCATCTTTCTCATCCATTTCGTTGTTCGTTCTTTATTCATCATGACACATTCTTTCAATCATGATGCCCCTCTACATATATGAGAAACATTATACTGCCAACGGTGGAGATCATATGCACCAACGTCCACTGTCTCTCTCCTAGTCCTTTTTCTCTTTCGAGCTCCTTTAAATATGTGATTGTGAGCTTTTTCAAACAAAGTCCATTTTGAAAAGCGTTTATCAAAGTTTCATAAGACTTGTTAGCTCCCTACCAGCGGCATTCGATCTTTAAACCTATTTGCTTCTACATACGTTGGCCTGATACATGTTTTCCACAACTTTATACATTTTCCTATTTTCTCCTAGCGGTGTTTTCGGTGGTTTCTCGAACTTAGGCGACCTTTCGATAGGTTCCTCTAACCTACCGAAACACCGCCCATAAGTCATCGCTTTGCCTTCAAGTCTTAAAGGCACAGGCGGTACTTCATATGGTTCTTTTAACCATTGTAGCGGCCACTAGATAAGTTCCAAGAACTTATGAAAAGGCCGTTATGATGGAACTCCTTATGCACATGGGCTAAGTGTCTTGTTTGGTTTTTCAATGATTTAGCACGGGTATTTCCATCCCATTATTGAATGCAAAGGTCCAATGAATGTATTCTAGACTGGTACAACTTTCAATTCCCGCCAAGCATCACATGCTATAAATCAATTGGTGCCTCACCAATTTGTACGTCCAACCTGAGAGACCATGTTCCCTTCACAAGAACGCTATCCTTGTTTGTCACAATTATAGAAGTGAATTTAAATGCAATGCAACAACTTGGACCTGTTGCCTCATTGCGAGTATCTTCAATAACCATCACTGGTATAACATTGCTTCCACATTTGAACCAACAAACACCTCATATACCATGTCCTTATCATAAGAAGGTGCGATGATATCTTCAGTAGTTTGCACACATAACTTTGATCGCATGTGATATAATAAATTGCTTTAGACTTCAAATGCTTCTATGAGAGATTTTTCTAAAACACGAAGGCTACATTCACCCGCAAGTTCTGCTTTTCTTTGATTGCTTACTTGACACCCCAAGAGCAATGTTTTTAAATAAAATGAATGATACAATTTACCGTAAACATGGCAGGCAACAAGAAATCACATTTGAACACCCATCATAGACTCAGCTAGAATTTTTATAGGGGAAAGCTTCAAAATTTTCAAAGACCAAAATTGGAGCTAACAACTTTCAAACAATGTGTCCCTTGAGTGGACCACTCTTCTTTTGAAGGGTTCCCGAGGGACCCCTTTGAAAGCTTTTCAATTCTTTGACTGTCTGCGTGACTGTCTACTTGTTTGCCTATATGACTACTTTCTATTTTCTGACATATTTTATTTGTGGATTAACAAGTTGCTTTGCAGGTGCGCCTATGAACCTGCTTTCCAGTCTGACTCTATGGAGTCCCCTTTCATTGGGCTTCCTTCATGAGAGAGTACTTGGGGGAACACCTTCTTTGTAGGTCTGAGGGCCTGTGAAGCACTTGCATCATGTAGGATTTGTCTATCTTTGGTCTGTGGGCCTTTGGTGTACTTTGTTCAACTTCGTAGTTGCACGGAGCTACATAGTCCTTTTGTTCAAACCTCCTCAGGAGAGAGTACCTGTGGAGTCCTTTGCATTCCCTGCGCTTTTGAGCTCGCTAGATTGCAGTCTACTTACTCGATAGTTTAGGTATACATTTCTAACTCTTTGATCTACTTTACCGAACACTCATTGATATTCGTGCTCGCTAAAGTGGGGGAAAAATGTATAGGAGAGAATTTGCACCCGTTGTGAAAATTCCCCTTTTGTATACCCTCACCTTAGAAAATCAAACTCAAAGGAAAAATTCCACATCACCCACCTGCCTTCCATCGACTTGGCACGTGTTTTGTGCATCGGTGAGGGAATTTTTGTTAGGGATGCAAGTGCAACATGTGAACATCTATGGGGCGCGCTACCATCCCTGACATATTCCTATGTTTGGAGTCTGCAGGGACGTTACACTCCTCATTGGGGACGAATTGTAATGCCTCTGTGTGACCAACCAACCCAAAAACAACTTCATTTCCTCTCATTTTTTCCTTCAAAGGCATTCATTTCACACTCACTTCATCTCTTTCACATCCTTGAGCATTTTCATTCCATCTTTCACATCTCACAATTCTAGTAGCTTTGACAACTCCATTGAGCATTGCAACAGCTTGTTACTCCGTCAACTTCACTTTTGTACATGTGGTGCTACCATAGAAGTTGTGAGCTTAGAGTCTTGCGAGACCTCCCTTCATCACCACTGCAACTGCGATGACTTTTCCAAGTTCATTGCTCGCATTCCCCCCTCATTGGCCTTGAGAGCCTTTGGGTGGAGGTGGTAACGCTTCACTTTTCTTTTTTTGGTTTGATAGAGTAGCGTAGTATTATTTTGTAGTGTTCAACAATCTCTCTTTCTTCTTTCCTTTATCATACTTTCTACTCTGTTGTTTTTCTGGCTGTCCGTGGGGGTGGAAACAACAAAGCGGGGGTTTGACTGAGGCGAACCCCTATACAGCCCCAACAATTTTTCCCTCTTGCTTGTGTGTAGGTGAACATGCGCGTGGAGCTCGCTGGCAAACTAGCACTTTTGTGAGTTGCTATTTGTCACCATTGTGTTTATCTACTTTATCATTTCCGTACTTACTTTTTGTACATTATTATTCTGTTTATTTCATTAAAGTTAATTAGCTAGGCTGTTAAGTAGGTTTCTTTTATTTCTTACTTTACTTTACATTTTCTGGTTTTATGAACACCAGCACGCCAGAGAGATGCCAATGTACCACGTTGTCGTCCCAGACCCGTGCTATTGTCCTTGGATAGAGAGATGTCTGAGGTGTAGTTTGGACTCCAGAAACCGGCTCGTCTTGCCCCAATTGGATTTATGGGTCTATAGAGTGGTAGAGGCACTTGAGAGTGCTCTTCATTCTTGATCCTCATCTCAAAACATTTGTTAGAGTGAGGTAAGTTAGGGAAGCTCTCTGCTCTCGACTCTTCATGACCTAGAGCTTTGGTGTGGTTGGTCCCCCTCTCTTACAAACACCCAATAGTAACTATTAGTAAACACAAAATATAGGATTTAGTGACCCAACTGTCCTCCAAGTAAGGTTTCAAACAAGAAAAGCAACCCAAGCATTCTACTATTTCACAAAATCCTACTCTTTTGTTACTCCAAGCATACTTACCTTCCTTGAGGCCACATTAATCACGTTATTTCTTGAAGCACAATTTAAAACATCCATTTGGGAGTGATTCACTTTGCTGGCACCTCCCATTTATAGTGGAAAAGAATTGCATTAGTCTTGTATGAGGTGCTTCTTCTAAATTAAGGAGTAAATTTATTGAAAACACTAACCTTGGGTGTGTTGCTTCCTAAATATACGATTAAGATCATACACATTAAATATAAAAGAAAGAAATCTAAGAAGAGAGGCTACTTACTTTAGGACATATCTTTTTTTTGTCAATTATAAAGTTGTATTAAGACCTTATGGGATTCCTAAGGATTCTTAGACCACCTCTAGCCCCTACAAAGTCTAAACTAAGAAAATCCCGAATTCTCCATGGATTGGTGATAAGTGGAAATAAAATCTATAGCTAACATTTTAGTTTCTTGAAGAACTATTTCAAGTCTTGAAATACAATGCTAATTTTTACCAACCTTCTTTTGTTAGAAGTATTGGGACCAATAACATTCTAGGTTAAACACTTTATAAAATATGTGAGATCTTACCCCCTTCATCATAAAAAAGTAGGATGTTATTTTTCGTTGTTTATAATTTGATCCATTGGATCCACATCCTTTGTAATCTTTTTCAAAAAAAAAGTTCTGGTTCTTTTTCCTCCCTTTTTGTTATATTTGGGAGAATGATAAAGCTAGAAGTTTGGAAGAATCTAAGGCCAACTTCTCTATTTTCAATTTTGTGGGAGGAATGCAAAGGTGAAAGTAAGGTTGAATGGGATGATTGTGGAGAGAAATTATAATAAATATTACTAGTAATTCTTTATTAGGACCATTTGAAAAAACACGAGTTTGAAGAGAAGAGCCTTCATTTAGAGAGTATCCACCTTTTGATCTAGTAGGTCAAGAGATAAAACTTTAACCTTAGAGTTAAGCTCATTGAGAAAGATAAAGTTATTTTGGTCAAAATCTACGAAAAGGTTACAACGGTTTTCAAGATCATCCAAATTAGAGAGAGGAGGTTAGGGGACAATGACTTGAGCTTCAAAGGAAGGATCTGATGCAGGAGCATCCATGGTCATCGAAAATCTTACATCAACCAAAAATATTTCCTTGCTTTGTTTTGTATTTTCAATAAGAGTTGATGTGAGGGGAATTTAATTATTTTAATTTCGAAATATTATAATTTTCACCTATGGAATTTTGTAATTGTAATATTGGAGGTGAATTTACTTTGGTAAATGTTTTTGGAGCAATTCGAAGGAATATTCTTGCCTAGGCATCCATTTCAAGGTGGGGACCACTCATCAATGTATGTCCTTGCATGTTGATTTGTATGATTTGCATGCTCTTGCATGTTGGGGTGCCCAAGTTTGCATGTCAAATTATGTTCTTTTTTGGAGCCGTTAGAGTAGCCAGAGAATAATGAAGCACACCTACTTGACCAAATTTAATTGTCCATGATTTAGGTGCCCATGTAAAGGCCATGTGAGCATTGAGTAATTTTATTATTTTATGATTTATTCTCCAAATGGGGCATGGATTTTCCAAGGAGGTGCTTTTCTTGTGGTTTTGGAAAACCATAGTGGTTTTTCTCATTCACAACTCTATATATTCAGGCCTTGTCATTTGGGAAGATGAATTTGGGAGTTTTTGTAGGTGAGATGGGGAGATGTCGTCCGATTGAAGAGAGGATTTGAAGACTCCATTGTTGTAGATTTTTATTTGCATAGAAGCCCATGTTTTAGGGAGCTAGTGAGCTCCACAATTCTGGAAGATAGTGAATTAATGAAGTCCATGTGAAGGGAGGTTGAGAGCTTCAATAGAAGAAGGGTTGAAAGAGATTGAGAAGAAATTTTTATTGAAGGTTTGAAGGTGTTTGGAAAATAGAAGATAGACTTGGAGGTTGCAGGTTTATTGTAGCAATCATTTCCATTGAAGATTGCAGGTTGAAAGAGTTGGAACCTTGTAAAAGAAGCTAGATTGAGACTTACCATTTGTATTTTGATTGTTGCTGTTGTATTTCAATTTCATATCATATTTGTAATGATTTACATCAGCCCATATGGGTGCACAAAATTTAATTCTAAATATATTTTGTAATCCATGAATTTTTAAGAATTTTGAATTAACAAAGAAAGAATACTTGTAGCAGATTTTTGTTGTTGCAAATTTATTGAATGCATCTTATGTTGTTAGGAATTTGTGTATGAGGGTTGGTTTTCCCTTGCATAAGTGGTATCAGAGTGGGTGTTCCTAAGTGTGTAGGAAGAAGCGGCGATGTGAGGCAGTTTGCACCAAGACTTGGGGGTGAAGAGTGTTGAATATGTGTAAATAGATTGTTGAGTGAGGCAGTTTACATGTGCAAAATTTGAGGGTCTTGAAATTTTGTGTTAAGGATTTTTGAGGCCTGAAAGATGGAAAAGACGAAGAAGAAAATGACTTTTGTCATTGGATGGATTTTGAGAATTCCAGGACTTGAGAAAATCATAGAGCAAATTAGAGAGAGAGAGCATGAAGAAACAAGAGTTGGAATGATAAAGATGAAGCAACAGGTGAAAGAAATGGAAGCAAAGATCGAAAGGATACAACAAGAAGAGATGAGAGTTAGATGTAATTGTGATTATCTTTCTAATGATATTTTGATTGTAGGAAAGAAATATGATGCAATAGGGTGTCATGCATGTGGCACAAAAGAAGAAGAGGATGAATATGAAGAAATTGATAAATCTAAAGCTAAGACATGTCTTGTTGAAGGAATAATGGCGGAGAATGAGGAGGTTGTATGTGCAAAAGAAGTTGATATGATGGACTTTGAGTGTCCTAAGTATGATGAGGTGATTGGCGAGGAAGGAGAATATATCCTACTAAGAGAGGAGATAAGGAAGATAGAATAATTATTTGCAACCAAATAAAGTGTAGCAATTGTTGTAGATGAAGATGTGGCATAGATAGAGCTTGAGAAGGTTACAAAAAATAAAGAATGTAAAGAAGATTTACTATAAAAAAAGAGGAGTGGTTTGAAAAAATTACTAATGGATGTGAGAAGATAAATATTACAGCAAAGGATGAAGAAGATGATGTTGGAGGAGTGCAAGGAAGGATGAGGTAAATCTGATCTTGAGTTTAAAAATGATGATTATTTACCTTCTATAGAAGAGGTTACAGTTGTAGAAGATGAAGTTGTAGTTGCAGATTGGTATGTGAATATTGCATGTTTGTGTACATAAAGGTTGTAGATGATGGTTCAAGAACTTGTGGAGGTGGTCGATTTGTGGTGGGTTGGATCCCACGAAGAAGGAAAGAAAGGAATAAGAGATGTGACAGAGGGCGATGGTCCATGGTGGATATACATCCACGAGAGGAAGTAGGATTAGAGTGCACAAGATGAAGTAGGATTAGAGTGCACACTTGGTGGAGGAGTGTTGGCAATAGGTGTTGTCATTGATGTCAACTCAATATGAGCTATCATTGATGTCAAAAGTGTATGATGAAGGATGAACATACTGCGAAGATTGTTGGTATGCAGATTATATGTTAGCAATGTTGTATAAGGTTGAAATGGTATTCAGTATGGTTTCTAAGTATGTTGCGGAGGTAGGTACACGAGTTATGATATTTTTACAATGTGCTTATTGACATCATTCTTGTTTGATGTATCACACATTGAGATAAGTTGCAAAAAAGCTGCTAATGCATTTACAATGTATACTCTGAGGCTGAGTCATAGTATGTTGGTCTACATCCCTCTGCAATCCAAGCTTTTGTTTTGCAGTTTAGAAGATAATATGGTTGAGATGTGAAGGTATTGTATCCAAGGATTCAAGTCATCACACCTTCTACAGTGAAAGTTATAAGTGACAATGTTTTGTCTTGTGCTTTGGTAGTATAAAGAGTTGATGTGGGATTATTTGGATGCTCCACATTCCTCTTGTTCGACATATGTGACTGTGCAGACTTATGGATATGTTCACAAAGGTATATGGATTCTTCCTTGCAAGTCTCAAGTGTTTTAGTGGTCCACAAGATCGATTTTCAATTGACAGTTTGCTATAGTTTGTTTGAAATGCTCTATTCATGTATATTCAATGGGTTTCTTCTGTTGTGCCAACATTTGATGATCAAACACTTTAGGAAAAGGTTGAAAAAATATTGTGCATGAACTACAATTCTTGTATCTTGGTATGCATGATGTTTTTGGTCTCTCCCTGGTAGTGTAAAGTTGAATAGTTGGAAATTTTGATGGTGTTGTCATTAATTGGGCTGACAGGTTCGGTTCCTTCATCCTCTGCGGTTGGATTTGATTAATTAAATTTGCTTTGGAGGATGTGTGAGATGTATTTTGATCCTATTATGTGTTATGTCCCCTGAAATGTTTATATGAAATATTAAAATACAAATAATGGAATTAAGTAAAATATAAATACAAGTAATCTCAATTTAAGTATTACTATTATAATTATAATTATCTAGATAATATTATAATTATAATATATAAATTAACATTATTATTATGGCTATGATGTGATAAATATTGAAGTTAGCAACATTATGATTATGAAATGACAATATATATTAATATAAAAATTGACATCATTGTTAAGCCACCCCTGTTGACAAATCGTGATACTCAAGAAGCCGATATTAATATTCAGACTTTCATCTTTAGACATCAATTTACTCATTGGAGAGTTATCAAATATCCCTGAAGACAATTTTGTGTATAAATACTATGTCATAACCTCCAATCATCACACCACTCGGTGATTCGAGTCTAGAGAAATCGACACTGGTAAAGGAGCCTAAGACTAAGTACGTCCCAGGAAAGTTAATGGTGTTGGCCAATAATTATCTAAAATTCTTCACAAAGTCATAAGGATATGAATTTTTAAATGAGAGTTCGATACATGTATAATAATGTGTAGAAGGTAAGAATAATGGATTTATGTATATTGTTAATTTAAATATCAGTTGATGATTATAAATATATTAAGTACCTTATGATGTATGAATATATTTGAATATATATTAGGATGGATAAGTATATTGAGAGTCAGACTGAAAAATAACAATTGATAAGTATATATATATATATATATATATATATATGTATTAAATGCATAGATACATCATAAATGGTGGACAAATATATATATTATTCCCGACTATCCAATAATGATGCTTATAGCAATTATTGCACCTTATAAGCAATAATGACTCTATTCATTCATTATGATGTTGAATAGTATATTAGAATCCATCTATGGTATCTGGAAAGATGTCTAACCTCTATTCCAATGCGTATTTATGAAATATATTATAGAGGAATCATTCATAGTGAGTGATAAGGAGGAAACGGATAATCCTTTGACAAGAATGAAATATTTGTATCATCTTTGATTTTATTCGATGTTATTGTTGAAATTTATTGATCTCTAACGTTTCTAATGTCTCTTCGAGAAACACTTTGAATGCAAGATTTAGGTTTAAGTGCTTCCACTAGTAAGGGTACATTACATTGTGTCATGTGTTGATCCGCAACTCTTTTTATTTTCATATTGTATATGTTTGAAGCCGACCTATGTGATATCATAGATTTCTTCTAAAGGTTATCTTTGAGCCTACCTACTTAAGGTTTTTGAGTTGTTGTAGAGGATATATATAAAAGATAAAATTCATTTATGAATGTGTTGAATGTGAAGGAATAGGGGCTAAGCAATATGCTGAAAATGAAGTGTGCAAAATCAGTGTGAAGGGCTAATTATGCAAAAAATGGACTGCAACATCAACATATGTTGGATGCTTCTTCATAGCAATTTATATTCATATTTCTTATTGTAATTTTCATGTATCCTGCTTTGAGATAGTGAGTCTCATTAGGTCCTTTGTATCTTTCCCTAAAGTTGTACACCTTAGTTTGCAAGTCTATAGACAGTGAGCCTTAAACAACATTGCAATTCTTGTTAGCAGTGAGCCACATATATTGTGAGTTAATCCTTACCGTGGTTGTAGTGCCCCTCCGTGTCGGTTGTTCTGGACTTTTGTGTGAGTATTTGTGTGTGCTTCATTGATTACTGTGTTATTTGATTGTGTGAAAAATATAATATGTTAGTAATCATGTTTAAATAATTAATTAAATCATAAGTGATTGCAAAGTTATTTAAAATATAATTAGAAATTAAAATAATAATCAATTAAATCAAATCAAATGATTTAGAACAAATGATCAAAAATAAACTAATTCGTTAAAAGTAAAAGTGATATTATTAGATAAATTGATTTAAATTGTTGAAGTTAATAATAATTATGAACAAAATAATCTTGAAAAGCTAATTATTATAATAAGAAATTTAAATGGATAAGGAGATAGGAAGCTGAAGTGTTTTAAAGCAAGAAATGAAACTTCACCTATAGAGCATTTGGAAGTCGAAGAGAACTGGAGAATATGAAAAATAAATAAATAAAGCAATAGATAAATATTAGTAGTAGTGGTAAAAATATTACATTTATTTTGAATCTTAAAAATGGTTGATTTTAATTATTTTAATGTGGAAGTAATTATTTAATAATGTATTGTGGAGATGATGAATATATATATATAAATAAAAGTTCAATTTTGTGGATTTAAATTTATTTAATTTTTAATCAAATGCATGATAAAAGAAAATGAAATATAAATGCATGAAAAAGGCAACAAAAGGAATTAAAGGGATTAAATATTATTTTGATTTATTTCTTGAGATGTGACTTTTGGTATTCACAGGAAGAGGAAATGGAAGAGACTTTTTGTGTGTGATTTTATTTAGGGGATTTTTGTTGGTAGGGGGTTGGCATTCTCTTTCCAACAGATTTTGGAGAAATTTGGCAGTCAATTTTCCTATTATAGTATTGCATTCTTTTATTATTCTGAGAATTCATTGAGGAATAAGATTGGAGTTGAGGGAGGATATTGGAGCTACTGCTGGGAAACAATCGTTGGCAGAGGATTGGAATGGCAAGAGGGATAGAGCTTCTACAGATCTTCTTCAAACATAGGACGCCAAGTTCTTTTCTTATTTATTTGCTGTAGCATCAAATAAAATAGCAATTGATAGGAATTGTTTTGCTGTGTATGAAATTTTCATTTGGGGTTGGAATTCAAATGTTTGTGGAAAGAAAATCTATTGGGGTTGTTGTTTAATCAACGAAAATTTAACTGGGGATCGGGATTGCTGTTTGTTAAAATGGAATTTAGTTGGGTTCTGGACTGTCAATTATTAGATCAAAATTTTTGGGAGCTTGAGACTGTTGTTTATTTAAATGAAATTATTTGTTGGGTTTTTACTGTTGATTATTAAAATGAAACTATGATTGGAATTCTGGAAATAACCAGTAGTACTGTAGCTTTGTCTGGAAAATATAATAACTCAACTTAAGAATAATCTCTTTACTGGGAAAACTGGGTTGTGTATATTCTTGTTTATATATAATCATGCACAAAAAAATTGTACAGTGTTTATCTTTCTCTATTTTTGAAGTATTCAAAATACAATATATATATATATATATATGTATGTATATATATATATATTATATTTGATATATATGTATATATATATATCTATATATATATACCCACATATATTTATATATACATTTACAAATGTTGAATGTAAATTTAATTATTTTTGAAACTTGATGAATTCCGTCGGTTTATTTTATGTTGTTTGATATTAATAAACCACCGACTGAGTGGTGGTTCGGCCTCGGCCGTACCCACCACCCAGCCAGGGTTGGCACCCGTACGACAGTCTGCGGACTGTCCACGGCAGTCCTACGGACTGCTGCGAATAGTCCGTAGATTGTCCGCAGCCGGGTGTAAATCCCGTGGCTTTTGGATAGTCGGGCTCCTTTCAAACAAAAAAAATAAAAAAATATTAAAATATGCGCTTTACCTTTTTTCTTTAAAACAAAAATTCGTGTTTCGATTTTAATATATGCATTTATAAATATATATATATATATATCATATATTTATTATTTAATTTAATTATATTTTATGTCATGATTTCTCTGTTATATTTATTTAATTAAATTATGTCTGTAAACAGAATTTAATTATATTTTATGTCATAATTTCTCTGTTATATTTATTTAATTAAATTATGTCTGTAAACATATCGTTTCACTTTCTGGTATGAGATAAATAAAATTTTATTATAGTGAAGATATGGAAATAGAAAGCAATTTCTATTAATTTGTTAAATTGTGAAATTTTATAGGATAATATAGTAGAAGGGCAATTTGTGAATATATATATATATATATATATATCAGCATTGATTGTTTAATTCTTATTTTTAAATGTGTATAGGGTGGAAATAGAATTTAACATAGAATCGAATAAGTTATCCTTTTATGAAGTTAAGTCTTGTAGACTTGTTGGATTCTTAGAATAGATCTATTCTCTTTTTACATTCCCTCCTCAAAAAGAATTAAAATATATAAAGATGTAGTGGTTTTAAAAAAAAGTATTTATGTGTGTAAATTTTATTTAGATAGATTTAAGATTTTAAGGTGGTAAGTTCTAATTTGTAGTTTGAGTATTTAGAGTATGGTTATTATTATCATTTTAAGTATAACAAATGGTCTTAAGTGGTTTGCACAATTACTTTAAATATTGGAATTGAGTGTTAAGTTAGTAAGATGAAGGGAAGTGGAAATAATGTTTAAATTTATGTTTTGTATATAAGTGGTTATGAAATAATAATGAGTTAACTACCCAACTATTAAGTAGTTTTCAATTATGTTGATAGATGAAAGGAGAAATTTAAATGTGTGGGCATGACTAGAGATTGATTAGGGTATTCTTGAATTGGATAGGTTATTGGTGAAATGGGATTTTAATCTTTTGAAAATTGACTTCCTTTATATTCATTTAGTGGTTGATTTGTAAGCTCTCTTTATGGATACTTATTTAGAATCTTGAGATGGTAATTGTTTTAGTCATTAAGTAGGTTGGTTCTTTTATTTGGAACTGTGAATAGATAATTGTTGTCATTGCTATGAAGATGATTTGCGTACCACTATAAGGGGGTTCTTGTGAGGAGAAAATTGAGGTCTCCTGTGGAATACCTAGTTGGTGGCTTTAGGTTTTATTAAGTGATTTTTGTTGAATTAAAGGTTGATTTTCTCTTTTGTGTTTCCCTATTTGAGGTGACACCATTGTTGATTTGTGATTAGTATCTTATGGCTTAAAAACATCAGATTATATCTTCACTTCACAATATTGTGATATCCTTAAAGGTTGGAAATGATTGATCTTTAAAATAATGTTCTTTTTAGATTGTTTCAAGTTACTTCTTATTGAATGAATGGATATATTGTATTTGAATGTGTGGTTTTATGGATTGTTTTGATAGATCCTTTCGATGTGACTTTTCGTGAGTTGATTTTGAGTTGGAGATTTTCTCTCATTTAATTTATGTTGCTATTCGTCGGGAACCCATATGTTTTCTTTTGTTCTTTACCCTATATGGTAAATCGGTTAATGTTATCATTGTCATGATTGATGGTTCTGCTTGAGTTGTTAATGAGTCAAATTGAAAAGTTCTTTGAGTTATGGGTATTCCGAGAGGAGAAAATAGAGGTTTCCCTTGGATTTCTGAGTTAGTTTGTATCAAAGATGTTGATGTTGTTTGAATGGAGTTTTGATCTTATTTTGATGTATTCACTCATTATATTTGAATTGAAATAGTTCTTGTGGCCTTGCAATTATTGTTGTCAGTTCTTTGATGGGGAAACCCTAGTGTAAACTTTATGAGAATCTTCCAGAGGCTTATTTTCATTGTTGTTCAATGTCCCTCCTTTTTATGTGCCCTTGAAGTGGCAAGTGTTTTGGTATCAGGATTTCGAAAGGGTTGTACGAGAATTGTTGAGACTCTGATTTTGTACTTGTTAGCGAGATGGGTAATGCCTCACATGCTTTTATGTTGTGATTCTTTGTTCAAATTATGATGGTACAACCCTTGGTTTTTTATGTTGCTGGGTCTCTAGGGAGAGTGGCTCCTCGTGGGGGCCGACGCCTCATTTAAGGGGAAGGGCACAGGATAACCCACGAGTGAGTTGGTAATCAAGTGAAAACCTAATAATTAACTTAGGAGGGTTGGGTAGTAATATCACTATAAGATTTTAAAAAATGGATGCCTCGTCTTCATTAGTGCTTCCGCAGACTAATGGAAGGTTGAGAAGGCCATGGTTGGCAAGGTCGTAACCTCGTCTTCACGAGAGGTCTACGGCTCCGCATGAGTCACCCTATGGACCAGTGCCTCTAGTTGGGAGGAAGGGCATAGGATAGCCATAGATGGGACTGATGCCTCCAGTTGGGAGGAAGAGCACATGATAGCCCATGTAGGACTATGCGATGACACTCTCCCCTAGTTGCCCATGTGTTTTACTTATTTGTGTTCCTCTAGAAGTAGGTTATGGGAGTTGGTTTAGATTGTTGTTTGAATTGATTTAAATTGATTATTGTTTTAATACATCTTTGGTATACTTTGTAGTCTTGTATGATCTCATTTATATTTGTTTTATGATCTTGTATTTTTATGGTACTGTGATATAATGTTATTGTATTGTTTAATTGCAATTTGGAATTGTATTATGTTTATTAATTCAATTTGATTTGGAAGTGTTTCATGATCATCCTTTGGTTACTTGTTTACTGGTCATTGCTTCGATTTATGTGATGTGATTTATGATTTTAAGTTATTATGTTGACTCTTAGATGTTGTTGGTTATGCCATTGTAATCCTTGAGTTTTATGACACTTTTGTACGATGATGAGTCTTGTGGTTCCCTGTTTGGATGTTCTTGGTTGTGGTCTCTTTCTTGTCAGCCCCTTAGCACGGGGGGTGGGTCTTCGGACTCACATGGTCGGGTGGAATGTGCTAAGCACCCCATTGGGTCCCCAGTCGAGGATCGAGAGGTGCAGTTTGGTGCTGTTGCGGTGACCCCAGAGTTGTATCCATCATGGAGCCAGCTTTCATCTATTCATTTGTATCATGATTCTTGTTGTATGGTTTCCGTGCATGTTGGAAACACTTTTGTATCATTGTACCTCTTGAAGATTGTACTGTAATGTAATGTTAAACTCGGTGTGGTTATTGGCCATGGCAGTTGTTATTCATTGTGTTGAGTTAATTATGTATATGTTGTACTTACATAGATGGTTTCTTATCAATGCTTTATCATGTATGTGTTATATTTGTTAATGTTTATTTTGTTATGGAATATATCTTTGGCTTTTATTCTTTATTGTCGTTGTGTGGATCTAAGTCTCGTAATGACTCCTCTTCTACCCCAAGGGATGTATGTGTTAGTGAATCTGCTTAAATGAAATTCATGTTATGACTTAATGTGTATTACATGTATATTATGTTATCTTTAATTTTTTTGTTTTTGTAGTGATTATTGTTTATTTGTCCTTTGGGGTTCACACGGCGGGGTGTTACAGTGGTTTTTCCCTCATTAGGTTTTCTATGTAAAAATCTTGGTGTCTTTTGTGTGGTGCATGTTTTCTCTTCTGCTCTTTTTCAATCTATGTGATGTGATGTTTAATCTGCAAATGAAAATGTTTGAGTTTTAATATATGTTGATTCACCCCCCTCTTAGCACAACATTGTGTTCAACAATTGGTATCGGATCCAAGTTCCTTTGAGAATCCTAACAATTGAGCTTGATCTTGCTCTTAAACACATGGGGTTTGTAGCAAAAATCAATGACATGTTCATTCCAAAACCAAATCTAGAAGTAATGGAACTTGAAGGTTAAGACATCAATCCAAATGATTGTGAAGTTGATTTTGAAGGAGAAATTTGGTTTTCTCTTGAAGATTTGGGTGAAGAAAGATTGCAAAATATCAAATATGAGTGCATGCTAGATAATTCAAAAGAGACAATTGATAAATTGAAGACAAAAGCCAAAGAATCAAAAGAAGAGATTGGAAAACTAAAAGCTCAAATAGGAGGAAATGAATGTGAAACTAAAATCAAAGAAGTTGAAGATGTGATCTCAAATTTAAAATTCAAAGTTGAAGAAGGAAAGAGGATTAAGGATTCCTTGAATACTAAGCTCAATGATCAAACTGTCAAGTGTTTAAAAGCTCAAGGAAGAGATTGTATCTCTGATAAAAAAATTGAAAAAGAAAAAGAGAAAATTGAAAAATATCTAAAATTAAGAGGAGGTTTTGAAATTCTTGATGAAATGATTAACTCTCAAAAGCCATCTAAAGAGAAATCTAGACTTGGTTTTGAAAAGGGGAAAAGTCCTATATCCAATTCCTTCGCAAATCTGTATGATAACTTCAAAGTAGAAGGGAAGCTTGAAACAAGGGAGGAGAAATTTTGCACTGAAAATCGTAAGGAACGATCCTCTAAAGATGCAAAGATAAATAAAGACAACAAAAAGGGTGGATTCATTCCTATTCAGAACAAGAAGAACTTCAAGATGCCTCCTCCTAAACAAAATGCTCCTATGAGGTTCAATGGTAACTGCTATGCTTGTAATAAGTTTGATCATAAGGTAGTTGAGTGTAGAAGCAAGATGAGTCAGAATTCATTCAAATCTCCAAGGTACAATACTATGAATTCTCAATCATGTCATTGTTAGTGCTATGCTTGCAATAAATTTGGTCATAAGGAAATTGAATGCAAAAGTAAAATAATAAGGAATAGTAATACTATGACTCCTCAATTCTTCTATGGTTATTGCTACACATGCAACAAATTTAGTCATAGGGTTGTTGATTGTAGATCTAATGTGAGAAGATGTAATTATGCTTCACAAGCTAGTATCACTTGCTACAATTGTAATAAACCAAGACACATTGTAAGATTCTACAAGGGAAAGAATGTAAGGTCTTTTCTCCTCAAAAGAAGTATGTCATTAGTTAGCAAAAGAAGGAAATGAAAAAAGTATGGTAGAAGAAGGAAGAGAGTGAAGTAAAGAATGAATATGTACCTCAACATGGTGTAGAATAATCTTTCGACAACTAAAAAGAGAGTATTGGCTCAAGGGGAGTTACAATTGTAGATCTTTTCAAACCCCTGAAAAAATGAGATGTTGAAGTCTTCAACATAATGGCTAATAGTGATATGAATTTGTTTGCTCATGGTTCTGAAGCAAATAATCCAATGAAATATTGTTGAATGTTCATAGATCCCTATGATATCACAGACAATAAAAAGATTCTAAGTATCAAGACAAAATAAATGCATTTATTGTAGAGTAACTAGGGTTGGTGTAAGGAATATTTAGTTTCTTTTTGATCAAATTGATTGCATTTGAACCATATCCATTGTGTGTAAGATATAAGGAATTGGAGAAGTTTTTCAGCAAGTTGCGTGCAAACCCTATCAGCAACATTCATAGGTATTTCTCTGATTTTTCTTGTACAACCCTAGTATTCAAAAAGTACTATTATAGCTACACTAGTTTTTATTGATGTTGAGAAACCAAGGCCAAAATTCAAGAAACATCCATATATCAATTGTGATTGACAAGGATGGTGTGTTCTCTCATGTTTCGATCAATGTAATTCATTTTGAAGATGTTCACATCTACATTCACTCTCAACTGAGTGAGTACAATCATCTTTTGGGTGTTGAATTTCAACTCAAACCAAAATATGCAAATGTGGAATCAAAAGGATTAGATGTGTGGAAGGTTTTTCCCAATTTTTACTTCGAAGATGAATGGGTCAAAATCACCTTGAGCCAGATTCATGAAGATATATTTTGGCTTGATCAACCCTACCTTTATCACAAAAGATGCTATCAAGGCTATGACTAGACTATGCTCCACCAAACCTGTGTTAACACTAAATTCTATAAAGAATGAAGTATTCATGAAGCTTACTAGAGCTAAATTCTACAAAAGAACCCTAACAGTGCATGATATTTTTGACCTAGGGGTCTGGTATGCCATAATGGGCATTGCATATAAGGTTTACTATACAAACAGAGAAGGGTCTACTACTGCCACTGCCATCTTCACTACTCATCAAATGGTGAAGGAAGAAAAGGATTATGACATTTGTGAACTTTTTTGGCAATAGTTGTTGGAGAATTTGCAAGAAACTAAGGATTCATGCTACACTTTCCAGTATGGAACCTTGATCATTTGTCTTATGTTTTATTTCATGAAAGAAATACCTAGTTTGAAGAATGTGGTTTGGAGAAGGGGTATTTCTATGGCACATCAAATCAAAGATCACATGTGTAGCTTTCCAAATACCAAATAGTGTGACATAATGTTTTGGGGTTTCTTCAAATATTTTCAAAATGAAACACAGTAGAGGGATAGGATACCCTCACAAGTTGTGGAAAGATATAAGAATGACATCACCTTTATAGTTGATAAAGACAATTGTTATATGGAGGATGTTGAACCAAGAACCTCATGGATAGCTAAGTTGCTCTATGAGGTCTTTAGATTTGATTGGATTGCATATGCTATCATTTTTCTCAAAAAAATTATAAATCCTTCTATTGAAATGTTTGGAACATATGATGAAATAACCAACAAAAAAATAAAAAAGAAGGTAGAAGAAAAGATGAAGACATCAAGTGTGGAGAAGATGATGTCTGAATTGAAGAAGGTGTTTGGTTCTTTTGAGGGTCCTGCAAAAGCATCTCACACCACTCCTGCTACATCAACTCCTAGAAGGACAAGTAGATATGCTTCTGTCTCTGCCACTGCTCTTGGACCTGCCAAACTTCATCTAGCAGAAAAAGAGCTACTACTAAAGTACCGACACAAACCAAGACTGCAGAAAGAAAGAAGCCAAGAACTAAGCGTAAAGCAACAAGGGAAAATCTCAATCTAGTAAATGTAGATGACGATGAGGAAGATGAAGAACATGAAATGGAATCTTATGTATTGAAAAGAAGAAAGAAGAGAACACGATAAGAAAAGGAAGAAAAAGAAACATCCATAGAAAATTAAATGGAAAAGGAAAGA
>VDFB02228711.1:7319-18891 GCA_007258455.2 Sequoia sempervirens
TGGGGCCGTGAGTGGGGGTGAGTGCATTTATGCAGGGATAAATTTTTAGCAATTTGTCTTTTCACTAGCTGATTCCCTAGATCAAGTTACTTGGATACACTTCCCCATTAGAGTCCATGTCTATAGGGTAGAGACAGAGATACCATCTTTAAATAAGGTCTCTCTTCAACTAGGATAAATATACAAAACCTATTTCAAGTTGTGATGTTGGTGCAGGCAGAGTGGACATTGGAAAAGGTTACAGAGTTTGGCTTTACACCCATAGATTTCCTTGCTTGAAATTTTCTTAGGCCTTTTAAATGAATATATTTCGTGCATTTCCTATAATCATGGTTGTTCCTAAGATTACATTTCTTTGAAACATTCTATCAAACAATTAACATGTCCAGTATATGCATCCACATCTTGCATACTTATCTATGCAACTGCAACATAAAATATCCCCCTTCCATTATGCTTAGATGGATTTCCATACCTTGTCCCAAAGCTCTCATTTTGGCACCAACTTGGAGGACGTTGGCATGGGGTTTGTCTATACACCTACCAATTGCTTTTTCTTGAAATTTTCTGAAGCCTTTTTCAACAAATCTATTTTGTGTATATGTTGTAAATCATGACACCCCATGAGACCACGTTTATTTGGGGAATTCCACCAAACAATTCATGTGCCTTGTCTATGGTTCCATATTTTTTATTCATGTCTACCATGGCAATTGCAGTTGCAATTGAACCAACAAAAATAGGGTTCCACCTTTTGGGAGATGGAACTTGGACCTATTTTGTACTTTAGTTCATTAGGAACCTAGATTCCTCAACCAATTGAATTGATTGAGGAATGAGCTAAGGGTTCCTTTGTGTGATTGGATGGGGGTTCACCTTTAAAAAATACTTTAAAAGAATAAATTGAATGCACTGTGAAAATTCACTATCTGGCCTTTGAATTTGAAGGCATGAAATAAGATGGAAAAATTGAAATCAAATAGTAAAGTGCCTAAAAGAATGATGGAGTCAAAGAAAAGTCTAAAACTCTAAAAAATTTCCTTTTTAAGTGCACTAGTACTAATACACCAGACTGGGTGATTTAGTCTTGCTACAAGGTTTCTAAATAGAATGTGGAATATGCTAGTGACTAATATTGATCTACAGAAAGATGAAAAAAGTGATATACTAGTACTCATACGCTCAGTAGGGAAATTTAGTCTCATTACTAGGGGTTCACTAATATTTCTCTAGCCTCTATTGATCTTTTGCAACTTTCTTCTTGTTTGATTTTCAAGTTCAAAAGTTTGAATTTTGGTTTGTAGGTGAGTTTTCTTGAAGATAACTTCTTGAAAATTTTGAAAACTTTTGCAACTTTATCTTCGAAGGTTCTTCAAGATCCAATTCACCAAGATCTACAAACACACATTAATAAAGAAAACTATTTTGTTAGGAATAAGAGCTCCTTATTCAATCCCCATTTCCAAATTAAACCTTGAAATAAAATAGAAAAGCATGAAGAAATGATGAATGAACAAATACAATGTTGCAAATCACCAAACCCGGAAAATGAAGGTTGCAAAACTGTGCGGAAATGGATCCAATGGATGGATCTCGAATTTTGATTGAATGCTTAAAACTTTTTCTCTTTGAATGCTTGTTTGAATCATGAAACCTACATCACAAACGTTATTCAAAACACATGATGCATGGAAGAATTTGACATGATGCTTCCTCAATATTGAATGTAAATTCAAATGCTTGATGATCTACCCTTGTTCATATATAATGCTTTGTGATGCTTGAAACTTACAGCCTAAGTCTCCCTCTTAAAGTTACTTTAGGATGAAATTATGTGAAATAACCTTGTATTCATACTTGTTTATGCCTAATTTCTTGAAATTACAACACTTCAAGCTGACATTTCCTATAATCATGGTTGTTCCTGAGATTACATTTCTTTGAAACATTCTATGAAACACTTCATTTGTCTAGTCTAGATGCATCCAGATCTTGAAAACTTATCTCTACAACTGCAACATAAAAGATCCCACTTCCATTATGCTTTGATGGATGTCCATACCCTATCCCAAAGTTCTCATTTTTAAAATAGACTGGAGAAATTGGCTTAGGGTTTTTCTTTTAAGACCTTACTCAAATTTTTCTTGAAATTTTCTGAAGCCGTTTTCAACAGATCAATTTTTCCATAAAAAGTTGTGTTGGGGTAAAGGGGTGGTCTCGAAAGCACGGGCCTTCACTTGGACAACCCTGCATGGAAGAATACTAACGGGGGAAAGATTGAAAGTGATAGGCTTTGAAGGTGCTAGCAGATGTCTATTGTGTCATGAGAATGAAGAAGACTTAGACCACCTACTTCTAAATTTCCCTTTTGCAGCACACTGTTGGGATTGGTTGCAGTATAAACTAGGGTAGATAGCCCCAAGGCATAATAAACTAAAGGAACTGCTCATCAGCTAGCCCAACTTGAGAAAGGAATCTCTGTGGGGGAAAATATGGAAAACATCACCCTCAATTATGATGTGTAACATTTGGAATTAGCAGAATAAAAGAATCTTCCAAGATAAATCTAGGAAGGTTGAGGAAATCACACAAGCTATCGAAAGGAATATATCAAAATGGCTAAATGCCTGCATCAAACTACAAAGGATAACCAAATTCAATGGCCCCGATGAAATATTAATGAAGAGTTGGTGGACCTAAAAAACTCAAACAACATTTCACTTTCACTCCAAAGACAAGGAGAGAGAAAAATTTGGACCCCTTACACTGCTAGGGAGATTCAAATTAAATACGATGGTGCCTCCAAAACCCCGTTGGTTAAATTTTTAGAACCAAACTTAATCTTGCCATTTACCTATGAATTTTCCATAGTTCAATAATAAGTAAAGGAAAGGATTGGCCAACAAACAATTAAAGGATTATTAGGCCTCAACTTCTACACTTCGGGCTATGTGAAACCTAGGAGGGTGATCCTAGTAATTTTTACATGATATTCATATTTCATTTTATCATAAACATTGCAACATAGATAATTCTCATACAGTGGCTCAAAAAACATAATGTATCAAAGGAGTTGGCTACTTCTTAACAATAGTTCATATTCAGAGCCTGAGAATGGTAAAACTTAACATAATAGTAACCCATTTCAAAGAATTTGATTTAATAAATGGTTTGTTGCCAAATTAATCAATGAAATGCAACATGATCACCTCACTTATATCAATGCCTCATCCATGGAATAGAGTCAACTCTAACATTTACATGATTCCATAGAAATTTCACAAATGACATCACCTAAAGCCTTGAGAATACTGCATTACAATATCTCAACATTATATCTCAACCATCACTTCTTACTAACATCCTAGTTCATGATTTGATATAAACCTATAGCTTCATTCAAGCATTTACATTAACTCTTTGAGTTAGCCAAGAATTAATAAAACCATACACCCTTTGGAAATCAATAGAGACAAAATAAAATAACCTCTTGATTATATTATTTATATTTATAAAATCAATACATAGAGAGAAGATGTTAACTTGCACTATCTTCTATTTTCATATATTGTTAGTATTATCAGACTACATGTGCATATTAGCACACTAACCTAAGAATTAACACTGTTCAATATATTATTTACAATCCTCCATGTGATCAATTCTAGAACAACCAACCTCTATAAAACAGGCCCTAAATTCCCATTTCTAGAATATGGGAGCAAAAAGCTTTAGGAAAAATATCATTTCAATCACATTTACATTTGACACTTAATTTCATTTCAATTTCAAATATTCCCTAGATGGTTACATTTACTCATTGCAAAATGGGGGAAAAGAAAAAGAGAAAACTCCATATCATTCATTGAAGAAGACCAACTAGCCTTCTAAAAGGCATTGTTCATCATTGCAACAACTCCAAAATACCTCGTCCACATTGATCAAAGAAGATTATCCATCAACACCTAAGGATAGAGCTTATATATTAACTAGAAAAAGCATATTTTCCATGATTTCAGCAATAGTGTCTAATGCATCTCCTTCACACTAGACAAAAAAGTTTCCAAGTCAGCATCAAAGACAAAAAATATACGCTCGCTGAAGGATAAGGATCCACTGTTGTGGTGGAGGTGTCATAAAAAACAGAAATAGAACCGAGGTGCTACTCTAATTCTTCATAATCAGAGTACACACGCCCACTCCACGTTCTTGTTGAAACTAGAGAAGCCACTACCCCTCCATCATATGAATCCTCTCGTGCCACTAGAGTAAGAAGGTAACGGTTGTACTCTAGGTTAGTATCTCCTTGATCACTCAAAGAACTAGCCGAATCCTCCACAAGAGAGTTGTGCCTTCCCATATAAGAATCATAAGCCTTGTGGTACTTATTCTTCTTCTTCCCACAAGAATTAGCTAATTTCCCACCAAACTCTCCCTGGTCATGACCAAAAATTATATTCCTTAGATGGTAATTGCTCCTAACACCACCCTTCTTAGTTTTACTACATGCACTTCTCCTACCTATTGGATTTGTAGGAGCTCCTAGCATGCCAAGTTTGGTTTCAAGTGCATCATCTTGGGACTAAAGCATGGTAATTCTCCTAGACCTTCTAACTGCTTGGATGGAATCACTTGGCTTATCCATTTTTACAACGATAGCTTATGAATTCCCAAGTGTAGAGAAACTTTTACAAATTTATAGGACAAAGGCACTTCACAACTATGTATAAAAATTATCAACCGACATGAATCATTCAAATAATTAACCCCTCCAAACCCCAGGTAATTAAAACCTATAGAGCCCACAATAATTTCTGAGACCAGCCAATAGATACGCAATTGACACATGAAAAATACTTATACCGACTTACCTAGGAGAAACTATCCTTAATCCTTCTACAACTTCCTCAACAACTTCATGTCAAAGTTATTCATGCCATCTTCATCTAATTGCAATTGTGAAGAAAATAAATGGTTTCCAAATATCATTATATCGAGCAATTTTAAGCATGTCGACCATTAATGCTCAAGGAATGTTTGTGCAAGTGAGCTGAAAATTAGCCCCTTGAATTTAAAACTCAATCGTTGATCATACGTCAAGATGGATCAACATATAATTAAAATCAAGGTACTTAATTACAAGGAAGCTAACTGCATATGCATGTTGCCTTTGTCTAATTAGAAAATCCCATGTGGATATGCATCCACTTTTTCTGCACACTTAATCATCCATCTAGCATTAAAGAAAACCTATCATGCCAATATCTCTGGCTCACCCATGGGAATTAACCCACTTGTAACTTTGATCAACAGGACGATGGGGAGTAGTCAAGATTTGATTTCAATCCACTAACCTATACTTTCCCCTAACACAAACCACCTGTCTCCTTGTATAGATTTCTAATATAAAAGATGGTCAAGATCAAAAATACCCATCATATCTCAAACTTGTGTAGAAGAAATCATTTTTTATTTTGCACCACCTAGCCTTCCTTCTTTCTTGGAAAATTTTATTAATATTTCACCTTTACTAATGTCCCTCTAGCCTGTTAGATTACTCCACATAGCAGTCAATTTATTTCCTGCTAAGAAACAAAAGACATGAGTTGGTCTCGCATGGGATGGCGGGGAGCGGTCCCGATGAAGCCACGTCGTTTAAAAGGCCTCCGTTGATCACACCAATTCATCACCCGCCACTCTTTAAAAAGTGTTGTGCTCACCAATGAAGAGGAATGTGGTGTTTGCTCGCCACCTAGAATTTTGAAATGAAAATAAAACAAAGCGGGCACTAGGAATGACTATGATCCGCTTGTAGTGATCAAATGGTCATCATAAAACCATAAATCTGCACATGCCAAAAATTAGTTCATAAAAGAGGGCCACTACTAGGATTAATGGTAGATAGGACATAATAATTAAGTTTAGAACCTTAGCACAATGGATAGTATTAAAACCCGAGCCCAGAACCTAGAAATATTTTGAAGAACATCAACCCCAATCAATATAAGGAAAACCGTTTACTATGATGAGAAATAGTTGGGATCATTAGGATTCAAGGGTTGCTAATAAAATGAACTCAATGACATAAGTCACAACTTAATAGACCGAGAGCCTGTGAAAAAAGGTCAACGATAAAATATAATGATTTCCATAAATTTCCAACTCAAGGGTAACTTGGGAAGGGTTTTAACAACACATACCCTAAAGCATGGATAGTGAACAAAACCTTAAACCTAAAGGTAAGGAAAAAACCAAATTCTTTAAGATTTTGAGATAGAACATAAAGCATTTTTAGGGGTTCCATCAAACCCAAGATTGGTAGGTGTCAGATGTATTATCTGAGATGAAAAGGGAGCACTAATCATAGTCAATTCAATCAAACTCCCTCCTTCAACAAACATTGAAGTAGAAATAGAGGGGCTCCTACAAGGATTGCTACTCTATAGAGAGAAGGGACTAAGCTCAATAGAGATAGAATGTGATTCAACGGTATGTGTAAGCACCATTACTAAAGGCCAAATTGGAGTTTGGTAGCTTCAATAAAATTTCAACAAGATCCAAGAACTTATGGAAGAACTATAGATTGCTTCAATCACCCATATATATAGGGAAGCAAATAGGGCAGTAAAAAAATGGAAAACCATGGTATTAATCAAACGAAGGTCTATCTAACTGCAACAAACAAGCAGGCATGATAAGACTTAGGAAAATAAATGAAGAAGTTAAAAAAAATCTTTATAAATCAAGGAAGGTAAGAGGGTCAATCATGAAGTAAGGGCTCACATCTCAAAAGGCTTGCATTACAAGTAGGGTACACATCTCTGAACCTAAACCAATATGACTACATATGTGAAATATTAATTAATTTTATCATACATATTGAAGCATATTGAATTCAAACACTTAACCAGGTTATGAAAACATTATTAGTCATTGGGAAATCAACCATGGCATCCAAGGAGCATTGCAACAACAAATGAACATCAAAAGAATAAGCTTAGACAATAGTTCCCTTTACAACATATTGAAATCAATGGCCTTAATCACAAGTAACTAGAAAAATGAACCTCATAGTATCTAACACATTGCACATTTAATTATAAGGTGAACACGTATTTAACAGTTTATTACCAACTTAACTCATTCTTGAAAAGTGGAAAGCACAAAGGATGTGGCAATAAATTATCATTATAACTATTACAAGAAAATCTTTAAGATGTGGACAATCATGTAGCTTTAGATTATATAAAAAAGTCTTAAAGTACATTTGTTCACATGAAGTATGTTGGTAAAACTAGGCCAATCCTTCAAAGATACATGAAAAATGGATGAGCATATACATATTTGGTCTCAATATTCAAACTAAATAGTGATTTTATGCTTCAAAAGAAATGAAGAGTGCAATCCAAGTAGAACCTTGAATAGGTTCAAGCTGGTATAAGTGCTTAATAAAATCATAGGCTTTCTTAGCACGAAGATGATGCTCCCAATAAAATGCATCTTTACAATATGATAAAAATAGAAGAAGGGTGACGAGCTTTTGATTGGCGTATGAAAAATCCTAGGGGTGAGGAATCTCCTCACCCAACTATGTAGCCTCCATTACTCGAGCTTAAAAACTCACTGGGTTAAGTGAAAAATAATTTCCTTTCTTGCATGAAGATTCAACAAGCAAGCTACAAAATGCAAAGTAATATCTAAATTCGCGTTGTATCTCTCACTAGTGGTCATAAAACCCCTCCCTAACACCATTTTAATAGCCTTAAGGGTTAGGGAGTCAGGGTTTTGCAAGAATCCTTTCCAATGATGGTTTGAAATAGGCCCAAGAAATGCTTCTTAAGTCTTGGTGCATGTAAGCAAAATGGGTATCTCCATAATTGGGCTTTTCAGCAAGACTGCAACAAAAGAAAAATGGCAAAGAAACGACTCATTTTGCAAAGTTAATAAAGGGGGTCTGGAAGCTAAATTGATGCACATGCGCCAAGGGTCATGTATTGCAAACTCTAAGAGGAGAAAATGACTCGGAAAACCATCCAAGGTGGAATAATCTTTAGCATTTAAGGGAACAACCCAATTAATATTCACCAGAAGGCATAATTATAACACATAAAATATAAATCAACTGATAAATAAATTTGGTTACAGGAACCATGGCCCTTATGGAAATTGGCCCAAAAAAACTTAATCTAAACCAAAGCCCTTGAAAGGTGACAAGAGCTCAAATCTCCAAAATAGATAAACGAGTGTAACCCCAATAACTAAAGCAAGGCATACATTAATATTCTAAAGAACATATGCAACAATGCATACACTGAAACCACATTGGACCCTTTGAACTCAAGCAGGTCAAACCATTTAACTAATAAAATTAATTCTTCCACCTACTCAAATCATTTTTAATAGGAAATGGAAAAGCCATACGAAATGAAAGCATCTAGTTTAATATGTCTTTAATATTATCAGAACTTTTGAAACCACAAATAATCATCATTTTCAATACAATGTCTTAAAACAAAGCTTATCCTAATAACTATACATAGGCACATTATAAATATTTACTGAAGACATCACTATCATATCCAACAGTATCATATACCCTTCTTACATTCTATATGGATCCAACCCATTAAGGAACCCTTGACATATCTTATCTGGGTATGCATAAAAAATGGAGCAAACATGCATTCACTCTTCAAAAAGATCAAACTCCTCGAGCTAGTCATAGTCATCTACTGGCTTGAACTTGTAAAGCATGCAAAGGGACCGATAAGCAAGCAAGGTACAACCATGATGTACCAGGAGTTTTGCATCGTTGATATCCAATAAAAAGGAATAATAATGAGGAATCCCAATCTGGGAGTTGGAGATCCCGTTGACGTGGGATACCAACTCCCAACTACGCAGCATTAAGAACAACATCCAAATTTCCAAGCAAGTGTGGATAGAATAATTTGTGAGCTAACTCCGACCCATGCCATCCTTTGAACTCCAAGATCCGGTAGACCCATAACAAAGCCGGTAGCCGACATGTCAATATTTACTTGATGACACTTTGAAACCAAATTTTCTAAAATAAGCCGAACAACTTTCATCATCATTAACCCACACTCAACCAAAACAAGCTTCAAATGCTAGCCTATAATTCGACCTACAAAAGACAACTGACTTCGAGAACAGGTTAACAAAATCAAAGTCTCCATGGAGATTGCAAATTCCAAACTAATCTTTTGTTTTCCCATTAAAACTGATTTAATTAAGGCCTATTGTATAAAATCATAAGAAATTAAGATAGAATCCTTCGAAGTGAATGGAATACTGATAAACACAATGTGAAATTATGTCGCAGCAAACCAAAACCCACAGAAGCTGAGAAGGAGTTAATTCTATCAAGGCTAAAATGAGTGATGGCTCGTGTGACACAAAACATCTCGCAAGCCACACAAAAATCAAGGGAAGGTTGGTAGGGCTCAAAAGGCCTTTTGAATGACAATGTGGCTACTATGCCAAATGGAATATGTTGTGGCCTCCAAATTACTGATTGTCCAGTGAAACATGGAAAATAGGACTAAAATAGTATTGGGACTTATCACTCTAATTTTTTTATAACACTAACCTATAAAAGGATTTTTATTTTTTATTTTAATTATGTCACTAATGTCTTTTTTCCTTTATAATTAAATAAATTTTATTTATTTAATTATTTCACTAATGTCTTTTCTCCTTTATAATTAAATAAATTTTTATTTATTTAATTATTATCACCTTCCTACTATAATTAAATAATGATATCGATTTTTTAATTATTCATTAACCTTTTTCTTAATTGACTACTAATTTTTCTTTTTCTCCCACTTTTGAATTTTATAATTAAATAATATTTTCATTATTTAATTATTCATTTTTCCTTCTCATTTAAATAATTTTATAATCATTTAAAGTTCTCCAACATCTTTCTTCCATGCCAACCTCCCTATCCATGCCATTCTTATCTCTTCATGTCTCATTCAATTTCCACCCTTGATTGAATTAATTTATAATTCAATCTCAACCATTCATTCTTATCTTTGCCCTAATTTAACCCTAACCCTATTTCATACTACAACTTTCATTCTTAGTCATTGATTGACATATCTTATTGACTTTTAATCTCAGCCCTTTATTCCAAATTGACTTTCTATAAAAGATACCTATCATTGTCATTTGAACATACCTAGACTATTGCCATCAAAGGAGACAACTACAATACTTCAATATTTTGCTATCATTGTCATTAGGCTATTATTGGATGCTCAAATATGAGGGAATTCATCATATTCAAGCAAAATGAAGAAGGACAATGGAAATCAAACAACCATGACATAGGTAATATTGCTTTATGTTTATGTTTCTATGTTGAATTGTGCTTCATTGTTGGTTTAAGACTTTAAAGATTTAGTTTTAATGTCTTATTATCTTAACCTTAATTTTACCATAGATTACACAATCTAGAAGAATCATGTGGCTTTAAATTTTATACAAAATATAATTTGTTTAGATTTCTTTTTTCTAAATTATCCGTTGATATAGAAATATATTTTGCAGCTCCCGAAAGCCCTGCACAATCAAAGAAGTTGGATGAAAAGATTTTTGCAGAGGTAAGTACTAAAAATTTCTTTAACAATTTTCTTTATTTGATATTGTGCACCACGCATTATAAAACTCTATATGTATTAACTCATAGATTTATGAATTCATATCCTAAGAAGAAGAAGAGACAACCATTGGAATTATTTTCTACATTCCGACAGCAGGTTTGTTATAGGAATCGTGAAACAACACTATTCAAGAATTAGGTTTTAGGGAAGAGAGAACAATGATGCTTATTCTGTAGTTTATAGATTGGCTCACAAGTAGTAATCTACTCTGTCATGATCATTGGCTTATTTTATTGTGATGGCGTAAAATACCATTGATCTCAGCTAATGGATAGTTTTTCTCTACAAAGAGTTTCCGACTGGTAATCTTAAGTAATGAATTAGATTTTCTCTGAGCTTTTATCCCTCTTTTTTGGCATTACCATTATAGACCTTAATTTTCTCTTTTTATTGCCCAGGTTAATTCTTCTTCCATTGAGTGTAGAGGAGAGCGCAAGGCGAAGGAAGCTACTTGAATGTTTTCCTGTTGTGAAGGAAAAAAGCAGATATTAGAGTGCATGTGGGTTGTTTCCATTGAAAGCTCTCAATGGATCGAGTGGAAGTTTGTGGGTCAGTAAATAATTTTTTCAATAATGGAGGTCTACAAAATGGAGGCCAACCTTAGAGAAAAACATATATTAGAATACATGTAGGATAATGGAATCAGAAAACTATCTCAGTTATGTAGGCTTCAGTATTTGTGTTTCAAAACCAAAACTAAACATTTTTGGCTTCCATTCTCCCATATCATTGTAACGAAGGGAGCTATGGAAGGATGAAAGCCAAAAATGTTTAATATTGGTTTCCAAGTGTAAATATACTGAAACCCACATAGCTGAGATGGTTTTGTGGTTCCAGTAGCCCACATGCATTCTAATATGTACTTTTGCTCTAAGGTT
>VDFB02228712.1:0-10372 GCA_007258455.2 Sequoia sempervirens
TGACATTCTCTAATTACTATGATCAATTTAAAGAATTTAATCTTTATTGGAAAGAAACAATTAATTGACCATACAAATGTAGCAAATGTGCACTAACAAACTAGATATAAACTTGTTACACCAATTCAAATAACTAGAAAACATCATACAGGAGACAACTTCAATAATACTTTCAACGAACATCATAAACAACTGATACCAGAAATAGCTGCACCATTGTATTAGATTTCAATTGATATATAGCGCATACAGCCACAGTCTCGTTTTTAAAAATTATGTATTTCATATGCGCATATATCCTATTCTGCTTATCGCGCCCCTCATTTTGTTTTCAAAATGGACATTTATACATTGAGAATACGAAAGGACGCATCCTTTTGGAAATGGGAAATATCATATTTTACAAAACAAAAGATAGAGGATAATTAGGCTCTATTTAGCCACAAGTGAATTTTAGCGAGGTGATCCAAATAATCCCGATGCTCGTATGTGTCCACATCTCCAACAGCATTCCAGATCATGATTTCCATCTTGACCATCTCCTCATTATGCTCACTCACTTCCTCCAACGTTGTATCCTCTGCAAAAGCTAGCCTCATGACTTCATTCAATATTGACTCCATTCACTTTTCCATCTGGTGGCATCCTTCAATTCCCCTTTGTCATCAAAAAATGTAATCACAGTCTTCTTGGTAGCATCAATCAACCCTTTTTCATCCCCTTGTAGCTCATCATGCAAGTTTCGATGGCGATTGATAATATGATTTGCAGCTTCAAGTGTTGCACTGTTAGAAACATCACTTTGGGCCAGTTCATGAAACTTCTCCATAATTTGTCCATCCATTCTTGTATGCTATTTTAATGCAGCCAGAGTATGAGAGTATTTTCCCCACAGTTTATTTAACCAAGATGTCAAATTATCCTGCCTCTTCTTGACAATTGCTACAATTGCATAATGCTTTCCCTGGGAATAAGCACTTGATCCTACCCAATGATCTTTTGCCTGAGAGCTTTCTCCTTGAGTGAGCACTTTGGTTGGCCCCATTGAAATACCAACCAAATCTTTCAGTCTCTCATTCTCTCTCAACATTCTTTCATTATTCGCCATGTACATTTCTCTTTCTTTTATCAGCATTTGGATCTGTGCTTTATTCAATTTTGCAATATTGACCCCAATTTCAGCAGTAGCAATAGGATCAGCCTCTCCAACCTTTAGGGTCATGACATGGCCAAATGCCTTCTCTGTGTCAATCACCACTGATTTCCTTTGGGGTGGGTATAAGGCCCAAATAATCAGTGACCCTTCATCAGTATTGTACTTGGAGCTTGCATACACCTCTGTTACCTTTTCCTTGTCAAGCTTGTGTGTAGCATTACTATCCTTCAAGAAACTATCAAAAACTAATGTAGAATTCAAATCAAGTCCAGGAAAGATCATGACACCAGCACTTTCCAACATTTTCCTCCCCTTTTCAGGAGTCATATTTGTCATTTCATCATCCACACACTTTCTCAATTGACCCAGTAATTGCTCCTCATTCCCTGAGGTGACATCATCAACATTCTCTCTTATTTCCTTCCCCTTCTGCTTATACAAGAATGCTTTGAATTCTGGGGAATTTATGAATTCATCATCTGAGACAAATGATCTATACTCCATATGCCTTGCATCAACATCACCACTTTCTATACTCTGTTCTCTGGTTGGGCAAACATACTGCTGAGTCCTCAACCTGGATACCTTTTCTGGTTTGCCCTGTGGGACATTATCCCTTGGTGTTTCCTCCCCTCCAGAAGACAATTGCTCTGTTTCCTGCAGCCCTTGGTTATACCTTTCAACTACCATTTCAGCTTCATCTTCATCTAAATTTCTGATCATATCATCAAAAGGATAGGGTACATGTTGATACCCTCCAAAGTTAATCTTCTCTTTGGCTGAATTGATATATCCTTCAGGGTCAAAGTTCTTCCTGGGTGATCCTCTCTTCATATTATAATGCAACAATCTATCAAGGATCGAATTGTATCCTTACTTAGCCAAAACAGTGAAGTCACCAAAACACAATGTACTAGGCATAAAAGCTTGCTTCCCAAAAGAGCTGAAATGCATCACACTGCAATAATCCATCTATCTGACAATTTCCAAATATACAACTCTATTTGGAACTGTCCTTGGTAGAATGAAAGGGGCATCTTCAAATCCATATACTCTAATCACTCCAGCTCCCTCCAAACAATACCAATCTCCCCAGTTATGATCAATTGTCCCATTGAAGTCTTTTGGCCATAGGAATCTCTTAATCTCATTAGTCAATGAATAATTACAAGGATACTTATACAATATGTACAATGTTTTCACAAAATGTTCTTCAAAATGATGAAACTAGAATTAGCAAACCTGCTGTCCCAAATAGTAGTCCATAACTGAACAGGAAATGCTTCACCCTCCTTACCAATTTGAGAAATTCTCATTTTTGGAGGCCATACTCCCAACTCCTATCCAAAATATAACACCAAGAGCATCAACAATGAATAGTGTCTAAGATGAACAATAGAAGCTCCACCTTTGATGGTCATCAATCCTGAATCAAGCTCCCTAGAAATGTATGAGGCATAGTCAAATGGCCTGGAATTGTGATACTAGATATCTGCTATGATAATCATTGGCACAATTGACATGAATTCTGGGGCATCCATTCCCAACACCTGACACACTGAGAAATATGTGTACTTCATATAGGGCTCAAACAAGTCCACATGATAAGGAGGCCCCTCACTATCTTGCAGAGGATCTGGCTTGCTACCCTGTTTAATCCTATGAATTGGCAACCTCCAGCCCTTATAAGTAGTATCCATTCTTGAAAATTCTTTCTCCAATTCTTCACAACTAATCTCCTCATTGCAGAACCCTTCTAATTTGAAAACCTCGCCTATTGCTTCTTTTGACACATATATCTGTGGTTTCCCAGATGGGTCACATATAGCCTTATGTTTTGGATCATAATGATCCGCAAGCAATTTTACTAGTTCTGCATTCACAAATACATTAGGGCACACCAGTTTCCCTACATTCAGCTTCCAAGGATTACAGACTGGTTCAAAAAGGTTTCTTCTATGATAGTGAAAATTGAAAAGTTCATACCCTCTTACGGCAGTCCAGACATCACCTATGAACTTGCATTTATCATCTAACTTATCAACTTCTGCCCTAAGTTGTGCAGACCTTCTAGCTTTAGGTCCTGAACCAGGTAACTGGTCAATAAGATCTTGGTTTAACCTTCATTCAGTGCCCTCATGCTCTGTATCAACCTTTTGTTTCTTTCCTTTTGACTAACTACTCTCACCAAGCTTTCTACCCTTGGCTTTTCCAGAACCAGAAGACTCCATTCTTCAAGGCTTCCTGAGCTTGGTGAAGCTAAGATGCAATTACTTCACGATTGATACGCTCGAGCTCCTCGGTGAAAGATGTCCCAGTTCTCTGCTCACCTTCCAATTCTTCTACAATCAATTGATGAAGGAACCGTTGAAATCTCTGGCGTATACCGTTATGCCATTAATGAAGCACAAATGAAGGCTTGTTTTGAAGCCTTTGTCACATCAAATGTCTTGTCGGTGAGAGATTTTCAAATTTGGGGTGAATTCCTTTTGCAACATTTACTTAACCTTTCGCCAAGACATTCTATGGTCTTACCGACACCTGGAATCAAATTGATGACTACCGCTTCTATTTTTCATGTCGCTTTGACAATTCCAAGTCAGGGAGATGTTTCATAGAGTTCATTATGCTATACCAAGATATGTTCAACACATTTTCCAGTCGGTGAGACAAGATCACCCCTTTTCCCGATGAAATAAATTCATCGACAAGACTCTGAAAACTTGGGAAGACTCATACCAACACCAAATGTCTCGCCAAACCCATTCCTCAAGATTACTTCATTCGGTAAGACTCTCCCCGAAATATTCAATTAGTAAAACCTTCACATTTAGGTGAAACTCACATGTTGATAACCTGCTTTTTAACCATGACGAATACCTACGCTTCCGATAGGACCTTGCTCCAATAGTGATACTGTTTGGTCAATACATCAATCCATAAGCTGGTGATAGAATAGGCTTCAGGCATGCATCAGTATGCAGCAACTGTTTGATATAATTTTTTATATACTTGATTAGCAGAAAATATGGCTAAGACATTCTGAATACCTTTAAGCGGCCAATATGCTTCCATGCCTTTGGTGTGAGACACAATGTGACTATGACTTCATACGATGATGATTCGCGCCGTGACCATTTTTCTATCGCGAAACAAAAATAGTGTTCTTAGATAGTGCGCAGCAAGCATACATTAGTGAAAAATACATAGGTCAGGGAGACTTTCACAATGTCTTGGCGATATGGGTAATATAATGGAATGTGAAAGACTAGATGGATTCAATTGGATCTTATGACAAAAAAAAAGCAAGACGCCATGAGGAGGGAACCTTATGCTTATGATGAGGACTTATTTTGGAAACTCATGAATGCAATTGACTGTAAAAATTTCAAAATTTTACAGTTCTAAGAGTGGCTCCGTCTGGGGATGAATGATAGCAAGATCATTCTAAGGATCCAAATTTCTGGGTGAGCAGACCAGACACAAGATGATGGATTTCATGAGCGAGGCAGTATGAATAGGAATACAAGTGACCCTACACTACTATACATGGAAAAATTTATTTCGAAAGAAGGAAAATCAGGATTGTCCATGTACTGGCAAGTTCTATTTCTTTTATTTCCTAAACTACTGTGCATGGAAAAGAAACTTAAAGAGGATCATCAAGAGTTGTCCATGCACTGGCAACCCTTAATCCTCTGTGTTACTCAAGAGAAAAATTGTTTCAAAAATTGCCCATGTACAGGCAATTCTTGATCTTCACCAGCCATATTCTGTAGATAGTATGAGTCTTCGCCTTTCTTTCCAACCACAAAAAAGGATCCCAGCCACAAACCTTCAAATTTACCATGCTTTCCCTTCTCCTGGCACCTTGCATTCCACATCAATACCAAATCACTTTCTTCAAATTTCCTATCCTTTACTTTTTTGTCAAATAGATATTTCATCTGTGTCTGTAACTTTATGTTTTGATTTTGGGCAACTCTCCTTATTTCATCAAGTTCAGCTAGTTGCTTCATTCTTTCCTCCATGGGTTCAGGAATATCCAAATCTTCTTGAAAGACAAATTTGTAGACTGGTAACAAATTCTGCAAAGGCATCCTAGCCTGTGTGCCATACACTAATTCAAATGGAGATTTCCCAATTGCCTTTTTTACTGTAATACTATTAGCCCAAATAGCCAGTCTTAACTTTGAATCCCAAGATTTCTTATTGTGACCTAAAATTCTTCTTATAATATTTAGAAGACTCTTATTGCTATATTTTGCTTGTCCATTAGCCTGTGGATGGTAAGGGGCTACATAAGAAATAATAATACCATTTGAACTACAAAAAAATTTGAATTCATCTGATCTAAAACACATCCCGTTGTTAGTGATCAACCTCAATGGCGTACCAAATCTGGTAATGATATTATCCATCAAGAATTGTGTCACCACCTTACTTGCAGCTTGTTTAGTTGGGATCGCCTCTACCCATTTGGTAAAATAATCAGTGGCTACCAGTATCCACCTATGTCCACCACTTGATTTTTCTTGTATCTCTCCAATGAAATCAATTCCTCATTGATGAAAAGGGGCATCAACCTGTAAGGGCCGAAGTGGAAGAGCTCCTTGATACTTCAATTTTCCAGAGAACTTATGGCAGGCTTCACATTTTCTCACATATGCAAAAGAGTCATTAAAAATATTAGGCCAATAATAACCTACCATGAGAATTTTATGCATTGTTGTCTTTGCTGAGTAATGTCCTCCACAAACTCCTTCATGCATTTCACTCATGACATGTTTGGCTTGAAATTCATCCAGACATAACAATAGTATACCATCCCTCTTCTTCCAAAATAGATCACCATCCATAAAAACATACTTAGATTCCTGCAACTTCAACATTCTTTTCTGGTTGTCATTCAATCCCTCTGGACACTTCATGTATTTAAGATAATGCATGATATATGTATACCATTGAGTATGCTCAATGCTTGCAATTGCATTTTCTTCTTCTACATTGCAAATTTGGTTTGCTTCAATATTCGCTTCTATCATCAACTTGGCCAAGCCCTGACCTCTTACCAGTTTAGTAATTTGTACCTCCATATCAAATTCTTGGATTTTGTTGATCCATTTGCATATTTTACCTTTTACTTCAAACTATGTCAGAATATCCTTGATAGCTGCATGAGGCACATAAGCAACCACCTTTGCTCCAACAAGATATGGCCTGGAAGCTTTTACAGCTTTCACTTGTGCAAATTCTTGTTTTTCCATTATATCATACTTTAATTCAAACCCCTGTAATGACTTACTAAAGAATGACACAGGCTATTCATAACCATCTTCATTTTTTTGTAACATAACAACAACAATAGTGTGCATTGAGGCAAATGAAAATATTTGAAAAGGCTTTGCAAAATCCAAAGATTTAAGAACATGAGCCTCCTTGACAGCTCGTTTGATGGATACAAAAGCTTCCAAGGCTTTTGCAGTCCACTCTACCCTTTGTCCTTTCTTCAACATTTTTGATATAGGTTTAATAATCTCAATAAAGTTAGAAACAAATCTCCTAACAAAATTAATCTATCCAAAGAATGATTGTATTTCCTTAATAGTTTTAGGGATAGGAATTTTATCAATGGCCTCAAACCTTTCAGGGTCTATCCTAACCCCTTCCTTTGAAACAATATTCCCCAAGAGCTTACCCTTTGTGACTACAAAATGGCATTTCTTAGGGTTCAAGCTAATACCATATTCAATGGATTTTATAAATACCTTTTCCAAATGATGAACATGATCTTTAAGACTTCTTTGAGTAGGCAGTGAGGTCATCTTGATACACCACCATGATGACATTGATCAAATCAGTAAATGCCACATCCATAGCTCTTTGGAAAGTCACCCCTGCATTAATGAGACCAAATGGAATTCTTATGTATACATATGTTCCCCAAGGAGTTGTAAATGTTGTCTTATATTGCTCAGACTCTTTGACCATAACTTGGTTATACCCTGAAAACCCATCCATCATATACAACAATTCACACCCTGTTACCTTATGCAATACAACTTCCATATTGGGTAAAGGATAATTATCTTTAAGGGATGCTATGTTTAGATTTCTGAAATCTACACACAACCTAATATCTCCATTCTTCTTTCTCATAGGGACCAAGTTTGAAACCCACGTTGAGTGCCTGATTGGTTTAATAATTCCACTGTCTCTGAGTTTTGCCAATTCCTCTTGCATTTTAGGATCCAAAGTTGGATTTATAGGTCTTTGCTTTTGTTTGAATGACTTAGCATCTGGCTTCAATGGTATCTCATGCTGAAACAAATCTTCCCTGTATGCTTTTAAATCTTCATAAGACTAGGCAAACACATGTTTATACTTTCTCAGCAATTCAATCAGCATTTTCCTTATTGTAGGGCTTATCTTTTTCCCTATGTACACCTTTTTTGGTGCCATCTCAGTTCCCAAGTTAATTTCTTCAATATATTCCCTTTTAACTGGTGTTTGTTTCATGAGAGAGTGATCATTCCCATCATACACCCTCTCGAATGCCACTAAGCCTTTAGGAAGCTTCTTTTTTTATGAGCTGTAAGATTTCTTTCCCAAGGACTATTTGCTTCCCATCCACTTCTTCAACAAAGGCATTGAAGTCAATCTCTTGGGCTTCAAACTGATCTATATAGTGAAGGAACTTCAAAAGATCAGTATAATCATTGAAGACCTGCCAACTATAAATGTTGTCAAGAATAGGAGGCCTTGTCTTGAATTCAATTTGTGACACCCCAACTAATGTAATATCATCTCTTTTCAATGCTACATTTGCTAGAAAATCAGCCATTATGTTCTTTGATCTATCTACCCATTCAATTGAGAAGGCATCAAACAACTCAATTGTATCCCATACAACATTTCTGTATTGCTTCAACCTTTTATGTTTTGCTGCATACTTGGACCTGATTTGTGAAACAACCAACTCTGAATCTCCAAGAATAGCCAGTAACTTAATTTTATGTTTCATAGCTATATTCAGTCCTGTCAATAAAGCTTCATATTCCGCCACATTGTTTGTACATTCAAATGCTAATAGGAATGAATACTTAAAAGTAATACCTTCCGATGAAACAAATACTATCCCTGCTCCATTACCTTCTTGGCTGCAAGCTCCATCAAAGTACATCTTCCACACACCGTTGTAGTTCTGTGTAGCATGCTTCTCAATTGGATCACTATTGGTTAATTCTAGCTAGGCTGGTTCTATATTAAAACTCCCAAGATCAACATCACAGAAACAATTGATTTGATCTTGTGGTACACAATCAATAAGCTGGTTCATCCTCGGCTCTCTGTACAACTTCACCTCTTGGCCATTTACTGGAATTGTTGCATAAGATAGATCAAACTGAACATTTCCACCAATTGCTTCCGTCCACAGTCTTGATAAAAGCATACCAAATTGAGTAGGGGTGTCTATTACTGTTAGATCAATATTGTAAGCCACTTGAGGATAAGCAGCTAGCTTAACTTCAACATCTTTCATTATACCTACCACAGGAACAGGTCGGTTATCCATTGCATAACATTTTCCTTCATATGTATCCACCCACATGCCTAGTTGTTTCATCACTCCTACAGGCATAATATTCATGGTAGCACCAGAATCTATCATGTAATTTCTCAACAATTTGTTTTTATGAGTAATGTAGTGAAAAAAGGATCAACTTGTGGAGGGCTTGTCAACACATTACTCAAGCAGATTTATGGAATACTTACTTTATCCTGATTATTTTTAGCAACCATCTTATTTTCAGAATTTACATGTTTTTCATTTTCATTTGTTATCAATTGCATTGCACTATCCCTATATTCCTTAATTTTCATCATTTCAAGAAGTGGAACAGACATCTTTACCTAAGACAAGGCCTAAGTGAAATCAAAAGAGGAACCTTCTGCCTTAATCATTTTCTTTTGTTCTGATGTTTCTCCTTTGTTCTCTTCCTTTTCTCTTTTACCTGGCTGATCAGTCTTTTGAATTTCTTTGTGTAATTCTTTCACTGCATCCTTTTGGACAGGCTTTTGTTTGCTTTCTTCATGTTGTTTGTTTTCAACCCTTTTCGCAATTCCTTGTATCGCCTTTTGCTCTTTCATGAAGATTCCCCTAGGAACACCTTCCTTCTCATTTACTGTCCTATTTCTCAACTAGTACTTACTCTTTTCTTCTTCAACAGCAGCGACAGTTAATCTCTCTATCTCCTCTTCAGTGAGTTTCCTCATGCTGCCCTGAGTAGGAATCTCATCAGAATGTTGCTCTTTATAATCTTCTTCAAAATCAGAAAGGATCTGCTGCTCAGCCATGTGGACATTGTATTTCTGATTTGAGACATCATACTCATAACCTTCATCCTCTGAAGACGAATATCTCTCCTCCACATGGTGAAAAGTGTTTGAAGTTAAATACACTTTATGATCTTCTCCACTATTTCCCATCAACATTCCTTCCTCTTGCATTGCTTGGGAAACAAAACAATATTCTGAAGAATGTGGCTTATCACAGACTTCACAGAAATAACTATTATTTACCATATAGGTTCCCTTTTTCCTCAATGGATCAGGAGTTTCTTTATTTCCAGGCCTATTATTTATAGGCTTTCCATCCTTCCAGTTTGTATTATAGGGCATGTCATGTAACCTTGGCCTCAGCCTATCATTCTTGTATGTGTTCTCCTGTTTATATTGATAACTATTGTTTTGTTGAGAAGCCCTTGGGTTTTCTCTCTTATCAATTATCCCAACAACCCTCCTATTGTTTTCAATTGTCAATGCTGTCTTCTGAGCTTCAGCCAAGTCTCTTGGGAATCTATTTCTTAATTCATATCCTGTTTTAGGATCGAAAGCATTCAGGTAAACACTCAAAGCTACAGAGTCTGGCAACTTTGATCCAGGAGGTATTCTTTTTTGCATTTTATTGAATTTTTGGTTGAAGTCATGGATTGAATCATTCTATTTTTTCTGAATTCGCATCAATTCATGAAGAGCAACATCAGGTGCACTTTGATTCCCATATTTCTTGAGGAATCAATCTTGAAATATTTGGAGAGAATAAATTGAGGCTGTTGCTAGGCTATTGAACCAATCCCTAGCTTCTTCAATTAGAGACATCATGAATAATCTCATATGCAAATCTTCATAAGGAACATCCAAATCCTGAATGAA
>VDFB02228717.1:0-13153 GCA_007258455.2 Sequoia sempervirens
TCTGAAGCAGAACTTGTGTGTAGGAATTTCCAAATATCCGACAAAGGAAGTTCCTACATTCTAAAGATAAAATCATAAATCTGCTTATCCAGTTTTTGATCCAACCTTACATCTTTAATATCCAATAGAGAAAGTTTGTACATTCTAAAGATAAAATCATAAATTTTCTTATCCATCTTCTGATCTAATTTGAGGTCTTGGACCTATGAGCGAGGAAGTTCTATATTATAAAGAGATAAAGATCATAAATTTTATTGGTCCAGTGGAGATCAATTTAGAATTAAGTGAAGCTCGGAGCAAAGAGAGAGGTGCACATTCTAAAGATAAAATCATAAATCTGTTTGGTCCAATTTGAGGTCCAATTCTAAGGATTTGTTTTTTTAAATACTTTCTGACATTTGTCTTGATACAAATTGTTACTTTAGAATTATGGTATTTCTTTTCTTCTAATGTTTTCAACCCTCATTTCAGGGGAGAGCTCCGAAGATGGTTCCTTTAGATGGAGACTACACTTTTTCACTATAGGTTCCATCTAGAAACACCATAAGCTCAAGTACTGTCATACTCAGGTACAATAGAGTTTTTGGTTACCTTGTTCTCCTTGATATAAAATGTTGTCCTTCAATCCCTCTTAAGCAACATTCACTATTATGGACTTCATCATTGTACCTTTCATGCATTTGATTTAATTTGTTATGTGGAAACATGTTGTCTCTTTCTTTGCAAGTGATGACTATTGTGTAAGATTTTAATCTACATGACTACCCCTCATGTTCAATTCTTGTGACTGTTATGATGCTTGGGGTTGCTTAATTTTAACTAGACTGTTAATGAAAACTATCTTGGAATCCTTGATGATCATTTTTTTCAGAATCATGGCTATGTTGATAGTGGAATGTTCTTATTAATAAGGATAAATTTTTATCAATAAGGAGATTACCCCTTACCAACATACTCCACTATCCTTGCAAAGATTGATCTTTAATGCTTCATGGATGGTTTACTTGTGATTATCCTTCTCAAATGAAACAATAGGGCAACAGGCTGGGCTCAACCCTTGTGGGAGCCGCATTTCACCCAACATGTTGTAACTAGATAAACAAAACAACCTAATTTTATCTATACCTGCACAATGAGAAAACATGTTAGATAAAACCGAGCATATGATAGATATGTTTGATAACTTTCTTGTTTTCCTGGACATCTATGGTATGCAAGTTATTTGAATGCACATGATGATCAAATTAAATGTTTATAGATGTATGCAAATATTTTGACTGGTGATCCTTTATTTCTCTAACAACACTCTTCTCACTCAAATGCAGGGAACCTAGGAGCAGCAAGGAAGACATAAACTTGGAGGCTTAGACAAGTAGGAAGACTGAAGATGATGCAAAACAAAGCAACCGGGATTTTTCATTGAGGCGATGACGGGTCCCCTTTCTCTTTATGTGCATTTTTCTCTTTTGTATCTATAAATGTATAGTTTTTCGATTATATGCATTCAAATAGTCAGTTCCACGACTTGTGTGGAACAACATACATTTACATTATCAATAAATACTACATTTTTGAAAGGATTGTGCAATCTTTCCTATATTATATGCATCTACATAAGTTCAATCTAGTAATGTAATCTTCTAATTTTTTTTATGCACATGAATGTAATGTAGCATAAATAAAAATGTACCTTACTCTTCATTTGAAAATCACAAAATCTCTACTTGATTGAGCTATTAAATTTTGTGTCTTCACGAACATATGTTGATACAAAATGAATGGAAGAAGCATCCAAGTAATCCTAATTTTTTTTTGACAACAATTCATACCAAAGATTGAACAATTTAAGGATATTGCAATAGGTAATTTGTATCGACATAAATAATATTACTGAAGCATTTCAAAATTAAGGCCATAAGAATCATCCTTTTTTAAACATGGATTGTGTTGTAGCCAAAATTCCATCCTAATTATTTTTGCATACTTCCATTTTCACTCATCTCTTACATCCACCATATGCATAGAATTCTTGTCATAATAACTTAAATTTAATAAAATCCCTCAATGGCGGGCTTCCGAAAAGAGCTACGCCAGTCATAGCATTAAGATGTATTCCTCCTTTGAAATACTCTGCTTGAGTTTGTGTCATAACATATGCATGAAGACAACACCGTAATTAGAGTCCCTCCAAAGTCTCCCGACATTAGCACAAATCACAAATCAGAAATGTAGATAGAGACACCCTATGTCGAGAAGAGACTTATTTATATATCTCATCAACAATGTAAAAATGAATGTCAACAAGATACTCTAAGGCATATCAAAGGGAGAGAATCCCTTATGTCGGACGAACAAAGGTACACTTGTATCAAGTGTTCATTTGAAACACAACTCTTGGAGAAATATAGCAAGTAATTGTGAGTAAAGGGCAGTGTCATATCACGAGCAAGAGACTAACTTGTCTCATTTAAAGAGCTAGAAACCAATATGGAGGGAACACTTTAAGATCTAATGGCGATGAGACATTGAGATATCGATTAAGACAAATAAAGATTATCTCATCGACACTCTTCAAGTAATGATCAAAGCATACAACTGCTTGCCACCATCGGAAGGTAAGCAAGGCAACATATCACGGTAGAAGCGGTATTCGCGACCACAACAAAATGTAAGGCAGGTGGTAGTGTAGTAAACAAAATGGAAGGGGAAACACCGCGATACCGACATATCAAAGAAACAATAGGCATTTTAATTAAAATTCTCTTAGAAAGTTATGAAATGATGATTAGTCTGATTGATGTGACTAACGAAAATATTGATGAGACTACCACTATTAATGAAGAAATTGATCATAAAGGTGGCATGAGTGCCATTTATGAACCAGGGTTGGATGAAGTGTCTTGAAATTTGATAAATACAGCCTCAAAGAAGTTGAAATCATAGTGAATTCTAATTGAAGGATTTGGAGAACCAAGTTGGACGGCGGGAGGCAGCTGGAAATTTGCAACATTTATCCAAGTAAGTGGTCTAGACTTAGCTCAAAGTATTTTATTAGTAATTAGATGAAAGCATTGCATCAGTAGGGTTGAGATGGAAAAAACCTCAAGTAAATAGAAAGCAAAAAGACAAAAAAATGAAGCTAGGCAATTGAATCAAGACTTAATCGATCAGTATCCTGGGTCTGGGCCAAAATCTAGAAGAATAGCACAACTTAACCCATTGTGTGTGACATTAGTAGATAAACAGAAAAATCTGGGAGATGTATGGACTCTGTGTAGGGGTTATGACCTCTTTATTTATCATTATAGGAAGACATTTCGGCATAGCCCAATGTCAAACCTGTGGAAATTGAATTTGGGTAAACTTGTAGTACCCAACGTCTTTATGAATGTAGAGTTAATCAAGGTGTTGGAAAATAATTACAATCCGAAGACGAGAAATTCATTTGCCTGATGGGTCACAATTCATGGTCATAAATCCAAATTATATTTCTATGATTTTTTAGCTAGACACTTCCCTGGAAACAAAATTATGAATCAAAGACTTGTTGGAGGAATACCACACCATGGACACAAGTTACAAGAGGTGGAAATTTCCTCTACATAGGGTTAAAGGTGTGGGTAACCAAACTATGAGGTTCTCTAGTGAAGATAAGCCCCCATTCTCTGTGGCTTTGTTTGAAGAATACTTTCAATACACTTATTACTTAGCTGGTCAAGTACTGGAAATTGATTTTCCTGAGAACATGAAAATTGCTCCCATGGTTTTAGCCACATACATCTAGAGCCATAATGCCTGACCCTATGTTTATGCAGAGTATTTATCGGAGGCCATCAATAATTCCCTCAATATCATCAAGAATGACAGTGAAGCCATTAATTTCAAGCACTATTCTCTTTTCATGCACATGATATCATACGAAGGGCAGGTGATGGGGATATGGGGTGAGGAATTAAGAATAAAAGACTTAGATAATGATGGAAATTCAAGGCCTATACAAATGTGGACATCTGTGTGGGACAACAGGTGTGGGAGGTCCCACTACCTATATTTTGAGGAATATTTTGTCAAACCACTATACAAGATGCTAGGCCACAAATGTGACTACAACCTCTCCCCAGAGATCTTAAGATTTCCTCGACCAAAAGATATGGGTCATGAAGCAGGGATAAATCACAATTGGGGGGACTGGTACATGTTTGGGGATTGTACTATTATCAAGGTTTATGGATTTGAAGTTGCACCTTATTTGCTGCCTAAGACTGTGCTAGATAGAGTTGCTTATTTAGAGATCATAAGGCAATTGTCATTTTCAACTTTCATGCATTTAAAGAGCTATGGGAGGCAGAATTTCATGCCTTCCACTTTATGCTTTGGTGATTTCACTATTATCTCTGATTCAGGCTATGACTTGGTTAGTGGTAAACTGGATTATTATGGCTTGTCGGTTGGCAACAAAAGGGAAAAGTTTGATCTTGAACACTTCATTTGTGATGCCAATTTTTTTTAGAAATTGAAAGGGTATGAGCATAGTTTCCTTTTAGAAGATTTCATCAGAAATTGTGAAGAAAAACAAAACATGATGAGAATGAATTCCTATAGTAGGGTTATGATGGCTGAGGCTTGGAAGGTGAATAATGACCCAGGCTACTTAGGGGCTTTCCCTGAGGTACAGGATCCCATAGAAAGAATTGAACAATTAGTGCTCCATGAAGAAGAACTAATAACAGATGTGCCACTTGTGGCATTTGAAAGAGGAAGGGGCATCGGTCCTAGGAGGCAAGTAGAAAATATCACACCACTAGATCACTTATCACCTCAACCTACTCCTGAAGTGAGCTTTTCAGTTGGTTCCCCATCCATGGAAGAAGATAACACTGAGGAGGAAGAAGAAGTATCACAGTTTAATACTCCTGTTATACCCCAATATGAGATTCCATTGGAAAGAAGTGTGATCACCTTTGAAGCCTCTGATGAGCTATCAGATGATGTGAGGCATCGTGCAAGTTAGGAATTTGTTGCAGATGATACTTTTGTGCAGACCCCTGAATTTAAGTCCTTTATATATGAGTATAAAGGAAGACTAATAAGAGAAAGGTTAAAGGATGTTGACCCTGAGAAAGAGGCTTATGCCTTGAAAGAGTTGCAACATGAAGTTGATAGGGAAATGAGAAACATGACTACTGAGAGAGGAAGATCATTATTGCAAGAAGTTGGAGTTATGCTCCTTCTTGGGTGGGATATTAGTTTAGCCATTGTATTTGACAAATTTTTGAAGAGAAAGAATAAAATTTTTCAAATAACGGATGAAGCAGGTGACAGGGTCTATACAGGGTCAGGGTACAATCCTGATAATACCACTTTGCAAATTTGGGCTCTTTACCTCCTAGGCAAGAAGCCTTCTCTCATTGACCATTATCAAATTTTTAGACATCTCCTAGTGCAAAGAGTAGGGGAGACAAATCCCTTGGAGATTGCTGACTTGAATGTGAATGTAGCCAAATTCACCAAAGCCCAGATCCAAAAGCTAGTAAGAGATAACCAGTGGTTGATAGAGGAAAATGACAGGTTGAAACAAGAATTAACCAACTACAAAGATAGGTTTCCTGCTTCTCCAAGGCTTTACTCTCCTTTAATTGAACATGAAAGAAAAGTGTTAGAGGCCATGCCTGAGACTTCTCAATGGAAGCATAAATTTGAAAAGGCTCAAAAGGAATAGGAAGAACTAAAAAGAAAATTGAAGGCTACTACTTTTGAAGTAGCATTAGGGATAATTTGTATGAAATTCAAAGTTTTGTGCCAACATGTAGATGGTGTCTGGCGTGCTCACAATGGAACATACAAGGCCCTCATGTCAGTCTTCTTCATAGGATGAAGCAAATGGAGATCTATATCGAGGTAAAAAGATGGAGATAATAATGTTTTTTTCTCAAGAATGTCGAGCCTCATGAATACACATCAAAGCCGAATCAAAGCTGAAGTAGAGATAACCGGTGGCTGATGAGGAAAATGATAGGTTGAAAACAAGAAATTAACCAACTTCTAAAGATACGCGCGGTTTCCCTAATTCTCCAAAACTGCTCGCTTTAATTGAACATGAAAGAAAAAGTGTTAAAACCATCTCACGAGGCTTGCTTTCAATGGAAGCATAAATTTGAAAAGGCTCAAAAGGAACAAGAAGAACTAAAAAGAAAATTGAAGGCTACTACTTTTGAAGTAGCATCAGGGATAATTTGTATGAAATTCAAAGATATGTGCCAACATGCAGATGGTGTCTAGCGTGCTCACAGTGGAACATACAAATCCCTCATGGAGCATGGAAGTCTGCTTGATAGGATGAAGGAAATGGAATCCCATATCAAGGAAAAAGATGGAGATAATAATGCTTTGCTCCAAGAATGTCAGGGCCTCATGAATACACATGAAAACTTCCAGAATATCTTGACACGGGAATTGAGTGACTTCAACTAGCCACTATGTCTGGCCATGCCAGATTTCTTTGAAGAAACAGATTTGAAGGATCAGGAAACTTGGAAAATGAGATATCAAAATATTTTCCAGGCATCCTTGATGACGTCAATGATGAGGATGAGGTACTCAAGAAAACGCATAAGCAGCTCAAGAGGATTGTTGGATTGGAGAATGTAATGACAAACACTCTATAGAATGCAAACACTTATGCCCAGGAGAAATACATTGATCACATGTCAAAGGTTAATTTGTTCCTTGCATGAGTTGTATGAAGAGGTAGTCAAATTTTGGTTGTTGTGGATGCATTAACATGGTGCTTGAGCCTTGAATAGATCTTAGGTGGTCATGGGAACTTGTTGATGATTAACAGACTGTGGTGCATCCAACAATGAACTCTTTTTAAGTTTCTATGTTATGTTAATTATGCTTTAGTTAAGAAACGATGTAACTTTTGTGAATGGACTTGAAGCTTGTTGCTTCTTGTACAAATAGGGAAACCAAGGTCCGATTTTGATCATCATATCATCATCATTTCAATCCATTAGAATAGATACTAAACCATCTCATCCACTTATTCATATCAAAATAACTCATGTTATGTATGTTTATATTTTGAGCAATATAATGGAGCAAATACATGATAACTCGTAATCCACTTTCAGTGTTCAATTGTTGTGTCAATTTTCATGCTTATTTATTTCTTTGTTGTCTCCAAAGTGGTATTTTCAAGTTGTTTAAATCTGCAAGATTTATTAGGGCACATTTGTTGTTACCGTGTGGATGCTTTGATTGGTTTCTAGTTAGGTGTGAATTAAAATCCTTTCAAATAATTTACTTTAATTGGTTTGTATTAAGGATTAAAGTCCTCTTAGAGATTGGCACCCTCTTATGGTCTAAAAACCTATGTTTTTGAGACCCAACAGATTGCAAATAACTCTGAAAATTTAGAAGTCTATGAAATAGTCTATATATTCTTGTACTTGTATATTCTATGAAACATTCCTTATTTTTTATGAAACAGTAAATATTCTTGTACTTGTAAATATTCTTGTAAAGAAAATAGAGTTTAAATAAAAAATGCTTCACCCTTTTTTGTAAGTGAGTATGTGAATTAAATTGTTAGGAAAATCTTGTTGTTTTACATTTTCAGTTTACTAGTTCAAATCTTCATTTTCTATGTATATAAAATTATATGTGCTATTTATCTTTAATGACATAAAATAGTAATGTCATCAGAATCAGGGTTTTCAATTTCAGCACCATCATTGTCCACACTTTTCATATCTTGTTCACTTTTAAGTACAATCATCAAAATTTTATTTGTATTTCTTGTCCCAGTTAATCTTGATTCCTTTTAGCACAACACAGTAGGTTGCATGTTAAATTTCAAACATTTTCTTTGCATTTTTTTGTATATATTATTTTCTCGGTGCATCATTATGTAACAACAATTTCACTTCTGAGATATACAGTAAAAATAAATGAAAGCACATGTTTTCTTTGTCAAGGGAAATTTATGGTGAATACCCTATGTTTAGATAGAATTATTACTTAATGAGAAATAAGACATAACTAATTAAATCTGATTTTCTATTGTACAATTGTTTTTTATGTGCTTTTTACTTTTTGCATGTGGATTACCCTCAGAAAGAGACTACTTATATTTTCTTAAATGAAGCCTTTACATTGCCTATCTATGAAAAAATTTCTTGCTTCACAGCACAGTTGATGAACTTCATACAAATTACTTAAGATTGGTGTAAAATACATCCCACAAATGTTGTTTGGTCTAGAATTATAATGGAAAATAAAAAAGCTTGCTAGGAGAATAAAACATGTTTTCAATTGTCCAAGTATAGCATAATATTACTGAAGCATTTCAAAGTTTAGGCCATAAGAATCATCCTTTTTTAAACATGGATTGCAAATAATTCTAAAAATTTAGAAGTATTGGTCATTAACATTATTGTCTGCTACAATTTCATCCAATGTATCATTGTCGATGTTCATATGTTCTTTCAAGTATTTCATATTATCATCATCCTCATTTTGACCTGCATCATCTTCATCATCATTGAAATTTGACTGCAGACCATCTATATTGTTGCGGGGATATTTGGATCATCATTTTTCTATACCATCCATATTGTTGTCTTCCATAACATCATCTAACTCTGGATTGTTGTCTTCTTGTGCCTGAACATAGCCATCTTCAACATCATCATGGATGTCAATTTCTTCGATGTTCTCTAATTTGTCTCTCTCATTTTGTTAGCCATCATTGTTTTTCTCAGTATCCACTAATGCATCGTCAAATACATGCCTTAATCTTGGGTCATAATGTATAACAAATATGCATTTTGGGTAAAAAATATCTTCATAGAAAAATACATGCGCATGAACGACATACATATATTAGACATATGTTATAACAATTTTATTGATTAATAAACACATGTATATATTCACAATAATTCATGAATTAATAGATTAATGATCACTTCTTGTTTGGATTAAAAATACACAATGAATTGGTAGAACATAAGGCACCTCCTTATCACGGAGTAGGAGCGATAGAGAATCTATAAACAATCCACTATAATTATCATGTCTTACGTGTCTCAAATGCTTCATACCATCTACACTTAAAAATACAACATTAAAATAGTGGTAATCCAGCTCAATAATTTCTTATATTTTCCCAACATATTGTAGATTCCTTCAATTATATTCTTATCTTTTGAACTTGATCAACTGGATTGCTTGAAGTCAACCATGATGCCACAATCAAAGGATCATCTCTTTATGTCTACACTTTCTACACGATAATGTCGACCATATGCCCACATTGCTGGATATTTCCTCACCTGTGAAAGACCATTTATTTCAATGAAAACAAATATAATGATGAATATTAAAATAGTTATCTTTTGTCAAATTGTAAGGAAACAAATTTTGTAAAATTCAAGCTGTACCTTTCTTTCACATCCTCTAGACATGTTGATTTCATCTTTTGTTATGTTTGAATCTACACCTGCATATTCTATTTGATTTTAAATTTGTTCAATAACCCATTCTAGTGTGAAATATTTGCCCCATTCCCCAAGTAGATTAGTGGGAATTGGAGTATTCCTTGGGTTTGATCTCTTAAATTGTCTCCTTGCTTCCAACACTTCTCTCTTTTTATCACATAGATCAATCCATTTGTTCATAAATTCCATGTGGTACATAATGAACTTGTCGAGTATAGCACTTTTGTCTACACCTATTACATGTCAACATGTTTATTTCAAACTCCAAATGTCATGTTGTTAATTTGACAAATAAATTACAAAGTAAATTAATGATTGCAAGAAAAACAACCACACTGATCATGGATTTACTTACTAATTTGTACTTCAACACCATTAGATTGTGGTTTTTCTCTATCAATAATATTTGATGCTCATTCTTCATACCAGACGCGTGGGCCATCTTCAAAATCCTTACCAAGGAATTCACACAGGAAGAAAAATGCTTCATTCAATACATATCCTTCAGCCATGCAACCCTTTGGATGTGCCTTTTGTTGGACATATCTTTTAAGAGTTTTCATATACCTCTCAAAGAAAAACATCCACCTCGTTGATACAACACCCGACAATTCAATGTCATCGACTACGTGTATAAGTAAATGGACTTGTAGGTCCATGAAACTTGTAGGGAGCTCCTTCTCAAATACACATACAATTTCTGCAATTTCTTTCTTCCACTTTGGCACTTCAGATTCATGGAACTCCTTGGAGGTCACCCACCTAATATAAGAATATTAAATTAGTATGAACCTTTAGTCATAGATTAAAATGAAATATAATATCTCTATGTCTCACACACATGAATATTTCATATAACCACATACCTTGTAAATGTTGACAGTGGAAACACGGCATTCCTTAAGTCAACTGTAAGACATGAATCCCCCCTAATTACCAATGGCATGATATTCTATCAAACAAATTTATGAAAAGGTTATTAGTAATTTTTTCTCACACAAAAAAATATCAAAATAAATTTAGTGCTTAATCAATGTTACCAGTAAATGTTAAATGTTGATATATAATACCTTCATTAAATTACGAAAATCATGTGTTTTAAATCATCGATATGTCCATCAGCTGTAAAAGATTTGTATTGAACCATAGCTAGTAGTGTCCTTATTGAGCAGAGATGGCATTTTTTTTTAGTTGGTCTAGCTTTTTTATTTTTGAAAATCCATGGAGCTTTTACATATGTTTCATTTTCCCTATTTGGCCACAAATGTTTTCTATCAAATTTGGTATGCAAAAGAGCAATATCTCTCCTTGAAGACAAGGTGTCCTTCTCTTTGCCTAATATATGTTAAAATATAGAATCTGGGACATTTTTGAAGATGTGCATAGGATCTAATAGGTGAGATATTAATAGATCCTTCCAGTAAGGGAGCTCATAAAATATGGACTTCCTTTTCATTCCTTCTGGCATATTAACTACAACTTGTTCTGGTTCTTCAATTGAATGCTGATCAAAAAATCCTCCCAAGCTTTCAATTCAACATCTTCATACTTCTTAAGCCAATCTCCTAGACCCCATAATCATGGGAGGGCCTCTATTTTTCAACTTTTCCACATCAAATTTATTCTTGACGATTTCTAAACCTATGATGCAGTGGTAGAAAAACCATTATTTAAGTAAATAAATTTATGTACGTCTTTAGAAATAACGCCAGACATTGTGCATCTTGGACATGCAAATATCCCCTTTGTTTGAAGCCACACGCAATTCAATAAGTAATGTTAATAATATAAAAAAATAGTATAAAGCTAAGTATGAAAGTTGGGATGAAAATAAATTATGAATGTAAATACGTAAATATTTATCTTACTAGAACAAACACCAAGTCTTGGGAAATCATGAATATTCCAACATAGCACACCATACAACATGAAGGACCTATTTGATGGAGGACATGATACGTCATACATTCTTATGCCTTTCCATAGTAGTTGCATCTCATCAATAAAAGGCACAAGATAAACATCCATGTTTTTAACTTGATGTTTTCCTAGAACAATGAGAGTCCACATAAGGTGCTCCTTTCTAACACTCATCCATGGGGGAATATTGTATACTATCAATCCGGCTGGTCAAACACTATAATTTGAGCTCAGGAAAGAGAATGGGCACACTCCATCAATTGCAAGACTAAACCTAATACTATGGGGTTCATCTTTGAATTTTGTTGGACATTTTTCCTCTGTGTTTCATTGATTTGGAGTCTACTGAAATTCACATGAATCCATCTTTACTCTTATTCTTTGCATGCTAGTCCATCAATTGTGCTAGTGAATTGCAACGAAACATTCGTTGAAGTCTAGGTATAATTGGCATGTGACATAAAACCTTCTTTGGAACTATAGGACCTTGTACATTTGTATGATATCTCTTCTCTTTTCATACATGGCATTCTACCTTGTTTTGATATTCATCTCTGTATAAAATGCAATCATTTTACATGAATGAATTTTCTTATATTCAATCCCCAACTCAACCAACAGCAAATGCTCTGCAGAAGTTGTTATGGCAACACATTCTCTTCAAAGGAATATTTTTAGTTTTAGTGCCTGTAATATTTCTAGAGATTAAATCAATTGAATGTTTGACTTATGATGAGCCGTTTGATATGTCAATCTTTACTAGGACTATTTATATACAATATATGGTTTTAAAATCCTTAAAGAAATATAAATGAAGTTGATGAATGTTTATGAATTATTTACATCAATTGACAATGCAAAGTAAGAAATAGATTTCAACTCACTTCAATAGGGTAGTGAATCCTTTGTTTGACCAACTAAATAGTGACTTGATTTCTAATAATATTAATGTGCATGCTAGTTTTGAGGTTCTACTTGCACCCGATTTGAACACAGGTGTCTTCGTTGCTTGCTTGATGAAGTCTTTCAGGTTGTTATCATCAACATTATGTTAGTGGTAATTACCCCTACTATCATCATTATTGTCAACCATATGATCATTATTGTCATCATTGTTTCCATCCCCAAAGAAACCTGTAAGCATTTCATTCAATCCTTCTTCATGCACTATATTTTCACTATCATGATCATCATCATTAAGGCTAGGAGGCATGTCATCAGTGTATGCAACTCTCATCAACTCTTCAAATTTCTTAGGTGGTAGTTTTCTCTTCAATCTTGCTCTTTTTGCCTTGGTATGGTTTAAAGGATGGTTTGGATCATCCCGTCCAAATTTCAATAACCCAGTTGGATCTTGGGTATTAGTAATAATAGTTCATCAAATCTTCCACACATCGTGAGCTGGCATTTATTTTAATGTTTGGCAATTCGGATAAAATCACTTGTGTATTAAGTTTCAAAAATACATAAATCCAATGTGGTTTAAAATAAAAATAAAAATTGTATGAACATATATACATCAAATTTGGATAGGAATATTTACACTTTTATAGACTACCTTTTTTATACAATAATTTAAATAAAATACAATTTTGACAACATAGTTTATAAAACATTAGTCCACACTCATTTATTATTCTTTGGTTTTAATCAATTGTAGGAGGCATACTATTGACTGGGAGCTCATCATGTATGTAATTTCTTTGTACAATCGCTCGTTTGAATTGTTT
>VDFB02228719.1:0-15256 GCA_007258455.2 Sequoia sempervirens
GATCAGTAAGGAGTTGACAACTGACAATTCCTACTTAAGGGTGACTTGACTCATCTCTTTTCTTTTGAGCATGTGATCTGAGGTGGACGGGTCACGTTGTTTTCATGGAAAATCGATGGTATGGTGTGAGTCTTTATGACACCATCATATCGAGGCACATGAGGCGGCCTGGGAGGATTCATTTCGATTTCCCAATCGGTTGAAAGGACCGCTCCCCACACATAAGAGTACTCATTCACCTGTGTGACGATGGCTTCGAAACTCTCAATCAATTGCATGGATGGCATGTTGGCAATGTACAAAATAATAAAGGAGGATTTCCTGTGGTTTTTTCTCATTCTCGACCGAAGGTGGTGACGGAAACGACTCCTTTTCTCTTATGTGAGCTTGCTATCTAGCTCGACTTTTTGGGGGTATTGGGCGCTAATGGCTAAGAGTTCAAAGTTTACGTTGGAGATTTTGGTGGATTCAGTCTTTTGCTTTGGGGCAGACACTCCTCTTTCCCTCAAGTGCAAAGACTATCAAAATGTCTTTCGGGAGGTCACAAACCAACGTTTAAAATGCATTTTTCTCAATATCGACCATTAACGATCGTGGCAATGAAAATGGTGCTCGACAAGGGGCACCTGGAACACAAGGAGTACTTCCAAGCAAAATCACAGGTGGCATCACAGTTTCTTGCTTCCATTCTGGATAATCAGGTCCCCAAGGTTGAAGCTAAGATCTTGATGGCCAAATTGTTCAAAAAAGAACTACTGGGTGGTCTAGAGAAGGCATTAAAATTTTCCATCCCTGGCAAGGGTGCCCCACGTCCGTGTGATATCAAGCTGGTAAAGATTCTAGGGGAGGTAATTAATATTTTCCCTTTCATCTTGGACTTAAAAGGGATGGCCCTTGTGTGCCATAGGATGGTCATTGTAGTTGCAGTTAATTTTCTTAAGAATTTTTTTTGAATGGTTGAGATCTGTGATATGGATTGGGTTCAGGAGTTTGATGCCTTTGCAAAAGCAAATGGATTTTTGTAAGTGTTGGGCCATATGTGTCATGAAGTCGGGCATGGTGTTTTTGGTGTCCCCCTCTTTTTGTTTTGGTGTATGGTCCTTGGGTGGTTGGGTGTGGCTTAGGGTTTCTGTATGCTCTCATTACCTCCTCTTTTTGTCGATATGCTAGAGATGGGCATTTTGCATGGCTAGCCTGGTTGGTCTATTTTGGTGATGGCGGTAGGATGGTTTGGTTGGCGGCTTTGTTTTTTCCCTGAAGGATGGTTTGGGATGGTGATCTGGTGTCCTTATTAGTTTAGGGTTGAATCTGGTTTCCTGCATTTCCAGACACTTGTAAATTCCGTTTATTAATATAATTCCTCTTACGAAGCAAAAAAATCAAATTGAACATAATAATTTAAAATATTTTGTGACATAATAATTTATTTTCAAAAATTTTAGTTGATAATTTGATTTTGCAATCATATTATAACTATATAGCTCTTAATAGGTGGTTTTAAATTGAGCATCATCTATATCATTTACAAAGAATAATAATCAACAATATTATGTCTAAGCGTCAAAATAAAGAAAATAATAGTGAAATTTTAGCATACTCTACAATAAAGTCAAATCTTACAAATCAGGTCAATATCAACTTATCAACTCATATAACTAGAAATGAATATACATGATAATTTTCACCATAAATTACCATCAAAATACTATACTATAATATGAAATCTAACAAATAGAAAATGTAGAATCTAATGTCTTAAGAGGGGGATGTGACAACATCTAGCTTCTCCTTCTTGAGATATGATAATATCTATTGTAGATGTACAAGATGCTCTTATTTTATCTTAACAAACACCAAAATATCATGAAAATAAATAACTTTAAAATTACCCAAGAATAGCTTTAAGACTTCATAAATTAATCTCATAGACGTGCTTGGTGTGACTATCCATTCATACAATTCGTCCTTATTTTTAAAAGTAGTCATCCATTCATCTCCCTCATAGATTTTGATTTGATAGTAAAAATTTTGAGAATAATTTTGGAAAAGTAGTGTGCTTCACTCAAGTAGTTTGTCAAATCATCCATATGTGGTAACAAAAATTTGTACTTAATGCTGATCCTATTGATAACATGGGATCCTATACACATTCTCCATTATTTTCCTTTCTTTGGTGTCAATATTATATGTAAAGTAAAAGGGATAGTACTTTTTCCAATTAGATTTCTTTTTAATAGTTCTTCAACTTGTCTATTCAATTCAACACTCATAATAGGACTTATCCTCTATGGTGCATTTTTTGGTAAACTAGATCCTAGAATCAATTCTATATAATGTGAAATACTATGCACTAACACCAATCATTTAAGTGTTTCACTATTTGTGATGTCTTCAAATTTATTTAGTAGTCCTTCAATTTTTAGTTTTTAGGGAGCTTATATTCTTTTGTTAGCATAAGATAAACCGCCAACACATAATGTGCTACTATAAATTCACCACTTTGTTGAAAAATCTATAGTGGTCACAAGTATTATGGGTTACTTTCTATGGGTTCTCTCTTAACCTTATGTGGTAGCAACTCAAAAAAAATTCCACCCTTTGTAATTGTAAATGTGTTATTCATTCCATTGTGGATGATATAAACATCATACTGTTATAGTCTACCCAAAAACACATGATAGACATATAGAGGAATTGCATCAAACCATATTTCAATAGAGTAATATCTAATGTATAATTTCACTAATCATTTTTCTTTCAAGGTCATATTTTGACCTTTCTATAACCTTGAAACTTGGTATGGATTATGATCTGGTATTACTTTCAATCCTATTTTTTCTACCATTTTATGGACACTAGATTATTAGTGCTCCCTCCATTTGTGATCAATTTACAACACTATCTATCTAATTTACAAGTAGTGAAACATATTTTCCCTCTATTTATTACCTTGTGCTTGACATTTATTCTTTTATGAGTATTTTCTTTTGATTGTATAAGATTTGGACACTCAAATTTTGTGACTTTCTTTTCCATATCTCAAGTATGTTCCATTAAACCATTTCTTATTGTAATAATATAAATTCAATAACCTATAAATTTTGTTACCATGCTTTTTACTTATTTTAAGTGTTCCTATTTGTATGTGTTTTATCCTTTCTTTTATATTTTTTCATACTTCAATCCTCTCATCATCTCTTGACCTTTATCCACAATCCCTCTTTTTCATCCAATTTTTTTTTTTCCATCTTTCATTATTGTCCATAAATCGCTCATGTTATCATTGCACCAATTTGATTATATTTGTTTTACATATATTAATGTTTATGGAGTTTTATTGGAAAACCTACAACAAACTCTTTTTTAATGCTCTCTTTTATAGGTTTGTTGTTTTCAAAAAATGCCTAAGTGAATATGTGATTGGTGTTTATCCTAAAAATTAATTTATAGGTCATCATCATAGAGTTGTGAAAATTTTAGACCTATGAGAGATATTTACCAGGGGAACCCCTATAGTGGAACACATCCCCTTTTGATGGAGGATATCTCATAATACCTCTAGTTTTTTTTGGTAAATGTCTCTAATATCCTAACCTTACTTCTATTTTTACTTTATCTTTTTATTGTGTTTTGTTATATTTTTACCTTAAGGTTCTTGATAGGTGAGATCCCAAATATTTCTTTTAGGTACTTTTCAACATTTTAAGCACTTCTCCTTAATAGGTCATTTAAATCCATTAGATGCAAAAAATTATGTTTTCTTCCCTTGCAAGTTTAATTTTCCTAGTTAGTTCACATGTTTATATTTTGTAGTATCCAAATGTTTGTGTCTTGTTTAGTTGTCAATTCCAACTCTTGTTTTAATTATTTTCAAATTAGGCTCATTTAGTTGGTCTAAATAGATTTTTTTTCTATTTTAATACACAAGTTTTGGAAAGAACAAAGTATAACCCCTCATTTCATTTTTATTTTCTTTAGTTTGGTGAACCTATTAATCTTACAATATCTCTTTCTAATTTTCACATCTTAGATTAGCTACTATATTTTTATATTTCATTTCTATAGTGCTTTCTACCTTTTTCATGTTTATTTTTGCATTTAATCTATATTTGTATCCTTCTCTCTTGTTTTGTTTCCTATTTTGTTCCAAACCTTAGTGTTTTTCCATTTTTTGCTTCCTTCTTTCATGTATTTTCTCTCATCTTTATTCAAGTATATCTCTACTTGCCCCATTATATTCTACCCCAATCCATCTCTTTTTAACTTAACTACCATAGATCCTAACTCTTATCCTATTTACCTTCTTATTTTCTTGACCCTACCTTTTACTCTCAATTTATTTCTACTCACTCTCTTTTCCTAGAATATCTCCTCACCTCCTTTGGTTTATACACTTCTCTCCTTTCAACCAATTTACATAGAATTTCCTCCCCCTCTTACTAATTTTCTTAATGAAATCCTAGGGACTTAGGAAATTTTATGTCGTTCCATGATTACATTTCCACCACTAATCCTTCCCCGTCTTCTATTTTGATGATACCACTTCATGTCTTACATGGTGATTATAGCCCTCCATTACCCATTTTGTTGGTGTTTCCAATTGATGGTCTAACATCTCCTAAAGGGTAGCTACTCCTTATACTTAAAGACCCTAGGTCAATGGCCAACGAACAAGAGATGACTGATTGGTAGGCCTATCCTCTACACTTTAGGCTCTGCAGGACCAAGGTGGGTATCCCTATACATTAAGATAAATAATCATACTACAATGGTGGAAAGCCTTCAATGGGATAAATCATCTACACAACTCTCCCTTGTCTTCAATACCTTATGGTAGTATGGAAATAAACATAAAAACAAATATAGGAAATTAAAAGGTTTTCGTTTGAATTGAAATTGGATCCACCTCAGACTTAGGCTTATGAACATAGACTGACCAGTGCCTTATCCATATGGAGTCCAAAAATGAAGTAACACTCCTACAATAGACCCACCCCGACTTCTTATAAACTTGTTGCCTTATAGAAAGAAACCAACAAAAGAACAAAACTATCAAACTTCTTTAAAATCCCTATTGCATCATCACTACCCTAACATATGAATTGAAAGAAATTACTTTGCTCATTGAACAAAAAATAACAAATCAAACATTCAGTATCAACAAATGTGATTGAGAAGCAAAAAAAATACTTAATTATATTGATTCAAAGATAGTGAGTACAAAACCAGAGAGGATATAGAGCTGATACAATATTTAAAAGCAAATTCAATGAACATTTGGGTCATTTATTGTTATTATAGAGCAAACATTACAACATTTCCTTTCTAGGTGTAAGAAAAAAACACTATACAAACTAAGACCAAAGACTTACAAAAATTTAGAGAGAATGAACCCCAACAAAATGAACAAAATTTGCCTTTATAGTGCAGGAATAACTCATATTTCAATTTGAAATTGCTAACCCTAACCAAACTAGGGTTCCAGACCAAAGCAACCATATCAAATTGCAGTCCATTGAGGATTTCCCCCCAAAATGATGCAACAACCAGACATGAATTCCCTTGACACCTCGAGCACACTCCAACATTGATGGCATTATGAAAACAGGCATGGCACCCCCGAGAAATTAGCGATTAGAACAGGAAGAACATACCCTGACAAAGAATATAACCACTACAACACTTCAGGAAATAAATGGCATCACTCAACAATCAATTCAACCTTGGAAGAAGTGAAAGAATGTGATCTGAAGCCGTTTGGAGTCGATCTAGTAGCTGAGAAACTGATGCACCATTACTGCACAACGAATAGAAGCAACTAACCGTTGGGAATTGCACTTTGAATTGTGACTGTCGATTTGTCTCACTCGCGTCGAGATCCAATTCCTATCGCTCATTTCCCATAACTTTAAAAACCGACCGTTAGATTTAGACCAATTTAAATCTGGGCCACTCGATCACCATCAACACCGCATGACTCACAAAAATGATGTGAGTCAACCAATAATGCAATTGGGTAGCACCCTTGGCTACACCTCAACACCTACTGCATCACCCTTCCTCCCACATAGGTCCCACCAGAGACACACATCACCAGGCCACTCATTTTGCTGAAATATTTTGATAGATATTAAGACTGAGCGAGGGGCGCGGAGAGTGGTCAAGATGCAACCACATTACCAAATATGGATTGTCAATTTGAGGGCCCACCACCGTCACTAGGATTGAAGACTGCAAGATCCATGCCACATACATGCCACACGAAAGAAGCCCACACACCCCCACTGCTTTTTAGAAAACAATATTTTATTCCTGCGGGGCGCACAGGGAATGACTGAGATGCATTCAACGATTTAACTTTGTTGGTTTGTTTTTTACTGCAACTAGGTTTGTCTTCTAATCTACCTATGGAATTTCCAATTCCAATCAAGGGCAGCTTGAAGGACCTGGACCAACTGACGGGGACTTTAAAAAGCCTCCTACACTTCGGGCTCTACAAGACCCGGGAGGGTGATCCCTTAACAACAACAGATAATCTCATTTAATAGCTCAACATAATAGGATAATACCGAATAGAATTGGCTATTCATCAGTAATATTAACTATTTGGAGCATGAGATAACCACAAAACTATAACACATAGGGATTTAAAATGGTTTTGAATTTATAAAATGTTTCTGAGATGCACTAAGCTGCAAGATAAATCAGTGCCTAATTCTGGGCCATGGAGTCAAACACATAAAAAGAATTCATCAGCAAATGACATTCAACCAGTGGATTTAAATTGTTAATGCCTTGCATCAACTGTTAGTGCCTTACACCAACAATCCCACTCCTATTATCAATCAAACTCTCCTTACCCAATCCAACCTGCACACTTGAAATCACTGGTATCTGCTCAAAGTATTTAACCATCTCTTTGAAATAGACCCATAAACAAATAACACAATCTCATGAAATTTGAGATGACAAACTCAAAGATACTTTGTATTATTGAATTCATATGATTAAACTTGTACAAGTATGGAGACAATTTGAAGATATTCATGAATGTGCACACACTTTCATAATTTATTTGCACAAACTGGTTGTATTTGCTCATAAAATCAGAAATTACAGCTTATAGACTCAATATGACTCATAATTTACAATTCTCTATCTACCCAGTCCCATACAAAACCTTAGAACCATAACTTAATCTCTCCCCCAAAATAATGAGAAGAGAAAATAAGAAATAGAAGAGAAGATTCAGAAGAAGCCCTAAAGCTGATCCGGAGATGCTCAAAATTTAACTGGGTAATAAATGTTACCCATCCCTTATAATTCACCTTATCCCTTCTAAAATATTTTCCCGTGTGTTTTACCATGCCTCGCACTTTACACTTTATTTAAAACCTTGCTCATTAAATAAAGTGAATAATTTAAAAAAAATACCTGGGACCCACCACCTCTTTCTTACCACATTCTCGCTGAAACATTTGTCTCGACACATTTAAAATTATAAATGTTTTGCTTTTAAAACAATTAAAAACTCGTGAGCTTTCCCCGGACCTGCCTCGTACATGTGGCAACACCTCGCCATTTCGCGATAATTAACAAGCCTGCATTTTTGGATTGCGATTTGGCAGGCGACGGTCAAGATCGAGCTGGGTTTGTATCTTAAATCTCCACCGTAGATCTTGGCTGGTCTCCGTTTTCACATTATGTGCCCTAATTTCTTTCACGCTTCTTTGTTCCTTATTCAACCCTCTGTAATTTGTGTTCATGGCGGCATGTCTCTGTATTTCTTAGAGGTTTCTAAAATGTCTTCATCAAATATTAATGTGTAGGCTTTGTTTTGATAGAAATTTTGAGGACTTTTCACTGCCTGCCAGGCGCGACACTCTCATCACATTTGTTTGAAAGTTCCTAAAATCTTTTCCGCGCCTCCAATCTGTATAATGCGTGCCCCTTACATTAGATAATGGCATCCCTTCTTTAATGGTGCATTGGTCTTTGTCTAAGTTTTCTAAGGGATTTTCAACGGATATTCTTTGTAGCAATGATGGTGCCCCTGTCTCCTAGGGTATCCGTACTCTTTTTTATGCATTTCTGAGGATTTTTGATCAAATACATTTTGTTGCATTCTCTACATACAATGGTGGCATTCCATTCCTCCTGCTGTGCTTCCAAACTCTGAAATCTTCCAAGGCCCCTTTCAACAAAACCATTGTGACATATCCCGCGCGTGGCATTATATGAGATCACATTTATTTAGGCAGAGGTTGCGCGCACCCCACACTAGGTAATGATAGATGTACATTCCCAGCTCCGTTCTATGGCCTCTTCAACAAATCCATTGTGTTCCTTTATTCCAGCTAGCGTGGGTTTTCTCACAAGCATTGGCTGCCATCATGAAATTCCATGAGACCATACGCCTTTTGCTGCAAGCGTAGCCTCCTCTATTTCCAGCGCGCCCTTGATTTGCTTGAAGTTTCTAGAACTCTTGCAACAAGTCAAATATATCATTCATCTTGTGGCATTTTTCCAATGCTAGCACCTTCTCTTCTCCTGCGCATTATAGGTTAAAGGTTTCTAAAGCCTTATGAAATCCATTTTGTACTGTGTGCTGCTTGGTGGTTATGGGACAACCTTCTTCAATTGTATTCATGGTAGTCCATGAGACCATCTTGACGAGTATGATGGTGCCAGGCTGCAAGCAGTCTTGAATTTCCAGTGAAATGTCAACATAATACCTCTTTACACTTGCTTCCCCTATTACTGACTTCAAATTGCATCCTTACTATTTTCAATTCCACCCACACCAACAATAGTGTCCGCTGTACACATACACAAGTGTATAGGCCCTCTAATGCAAACATATTCACATATCCCACTGGTTTTAAGTTTACAATAGTAATTGCCAATGAATTCTCCATTAGCTATGAACATAGCTATATGGCTACAACAATGAAGTATGTGATTACATTAGGAGAAATATCTTTTATTCGCTTGGTTTTGCTTTGTCCCTTATGAGGCTTTGATCCTGCATGTCACATGCAAGCCATAGCTCCCACTGATTATCTTGTATATGTACTCTCATTGAGTAACTCTTTTGCCACTATATCACATCCCATGGTAGTTCCGTGAAACACTTCCTTCAACAAATAAATGAAAGCATCTTATAATGATAAGAAATGACAATCCTATTAATGAAACCCTGCTCAGAAGTTCATTCCTTTCACAACCAAAATGTCCTTCAACAAGAGCATGTCGGGTCCCCATGTGGGTCCGACTAAAAATAACTTTCGTTTTGAAACAACTTTCTAGCTCAAATTACCTTGATACAACTTCTGAATGTATCAAAGATGAAAAGGTGAAATGGGTTTTCCTTAAAACTCGCTTTCTGACATGTTTACCAAATGTGCAAAATTGAACAAGTAAGCTCTGGAATTGGCTTTGAAAACTGAGCAAATGACCTCCTGAAGTCACGAAAACTTGCAGGAATGTAGCCATTCATCCAGAGAATACAATGCAAAAGACGGATTGGATAAATCAATCACGAGGAAAAAGTTATTAACTGTCAAAGTTGCTCAGTTGAACTTTCTGCAACAAACAGCTGTTCTAAACCAATTGAAACTAAAGAGATCACCTCGTTGTAAAAATATCAAATCAACTCCTGGCGAGTTGCCACCGGACACAGTAGATCACTTTGGTATAGGGAGCACGTGTGCAAGAGGGATTAGCTTGAAACATCTCCCATCAAAATTTATTAACGCTCGAAGTTGGCCTCTCAGAAAGGTTTCAGTGCAAAACTGAAGAGATTCCATTTGGTTTTGATCTGCTAAAAATAGCAAATCAACTCATAAGGCCTTGAAAAATGACATGTGGGCTCATTTTGGTATAGAGAATGCAAAACAACAATCATCCTGATATGACGGTCAACCAGTTGCAAAATGCAAGCTCAAACGGGAGGCAACTTTGCAGAACTGAACGTTTGCAAATAGTTGAACAGTGACAAAACCCTCCAGCTTCACTTTTTGAAAAATTGACAAAACTCATCGCGAGAAACTAAAAATTGACATGCACGTTCACATAGGACACATAAGTGTGTCAGCAAAGGGATTTTGCTTAGAAAATAATGGGCATCAAATTATGACCCTCCAAAGTAGGTCATTCAGGCATATTCTTCAAGTGCACTTCTGAAAGTGCAGAGGCAAAATTTCGAAATGGGCATCTCAAATTTGCGAAATTTGAGAGTGCCAACAGTGGCTCCGACTGGGGATGTATGCCCCCTGTGGGCATAGCAAGATTCCAAATCTCTAGGGAGTAGACCAAATAACTGAGTCAATCAAGTAGTCCTCAAACTGCTCCTTTATTCATTCTTCATTTTTCAACTTCATTTGGTGACCTCAGGCCACCAAATGAAAAAGGGGAAGTCAACATTTACCTCTGTCAAACACAATTCTGCAAAAAGAGCTGATCTCCCTCAACTCATGCTTGCCTCTGTCAAACCACAACAACATATGTGACTGCACCCTTGCGAACACAAGTATCAGTCTGCCTTCATGCAAGTGGAAACTTGCTCTCCGTTCAGCTTCGTCATCAATTGGCAACCAAGTCAAATAGGCCACCTCACTACTATTCTCGTCACTCTCTGATTCTACATCAAGTGGCAACTTTTGAAAATGGGGATTGATGAGCCAAGTCTTTGGCACATTTTGATCATACTTTTATAAATACTTTGCTGTTTTTATTATGCTAAAACAAACATTCAGTCTGTTTATGGGATAGATATAGACCTTTTTATGGCTTAAATATGATGAGTATATTGTTATAAGAAGTCCCATGATTATTACCTTTAATGTTTTATTAGTCTGATAAATACTTTATGGCTTCTTGTGATCATAAACCTTCCTGCAGCCATATCTGAAACAATGTTTGCCTTAGTTTAATACTTAATGAATAAATGAATAAAGTAATGGATTGTCTTAAGCGATGAATGTGTTGAGCTAACCCTCTTCCTCAGGAAAAGATGGCGAGATATTTTGCAGATACCACGATTGAAGGAAGGGAATTCAATTTCCACTTGAAGAATTGAAGACCAAATCCATAAAGACTGGTTCAACAGCAAAAGATGAGGAGACAGTTTCAACTCATCCGTCATGCAGGGAGAGTGTTCTAAAAATCTAGGCCAGGCATCTTGGTGGTGCATGAATCCAGGATGATGGTGCTTTAAGACTGTTAAACCAATTTGACTTAGTTCTTCATTGTCATTCACCTCTTTACTTAAGTTGGTTAAATGTAATAAATGCCTCCCGTTTTATAAGGGAAGGTTGGTTAGTAGTTAGGATCAGTTTTCAATAAATAGCCCATTCTCCTTCAGAGAAGGGGCTGGAAGAAATCGCTATTGTAACACACTTTCAGTCTTAGAAATTTAGCCAAAAGATTGTGCCATGTACTTGTTTACATTGAATCAATAAAGCTTATGAAGTGTTTTACCTAATCTGTTGTCTACTTTTGACACTACCTAAGGGGCCCCACTTAGGGAACTGTCCATACTTTTATTCTGCAAATTAGAATAGTTGCATTTCCTTTCATAGAAATTAATGTGACTGTTCCTGCAGCTGGCAGAAACACAGAGCTGTCAACTGTTCCTGTAGCCACTAGGAGCATAATAGGTTATCTTTCAAGTTTTTTTATTTCCAAGCAAAGTTAAACAGTAAAGTTGTTTCCAGTACTTAAATTCCAGTATAAGGCATTTTAGGAATCATGTATGTCTGGAAAGGGTGATTAGTGCATATCTTGTGTTGTCCCATTTTAAGTTTACGTCCCTAGGTTGATAATTAAATAAGGTTCTTTAGCAGGTCATGACTGCCAGTTGTGATGTTCAATCCTTGAGTAGAGGAATTCATGTTCCTAGTCATGGTGTTTACTTTTGAGTCCCCAAAATGGAATGTGTAGTCCACCCTCCATTCCCCGTATTGGGTTCATAATGAACTCTTTGTTATGTGAAAATCCCCTTGGGCGGGTGTGTATAATTTATATGTGTATTTTGTGTGTTAAATGTATTTGGCTTGCATGATTGTACCCGATTCCCATATTGCCTCCTAGCTCGGGGGTGGTTGGTTTTCCAACCAAAGGTTGGGAGGTGAACACCCATGGCCTATGGAAAAAAATTTATGTATTGTGTAGGGCTGCAGGTTTGAAGAACTTCCAAGTTTGAAAGCATTTATGTCCTTGCTAAACTGTATTGGAGTGATCCTTGTAGAGATGACTACCTTATTGCGTGAAGTGTCACAGCCATGTAAGGTTGTTGTAAGAGTATGTGTGACTCCATTGCATTCATAATACTATAGTGTGTAAGGTGAAAGCCACTTCTCTATGTCAAAAGGGTTATGATGTACACACTTATAGTCTTATTTCACACTGTTGTTTGAAAGTAAAGTAGAATTTTGTTTATATGAAAAAAAAGGAAAGTTTATCATATGAATGCAAGCATGTTTTGAAACTGTCATGAAATTATTTATTTTCACTATATGCAAACATGATTTGAGTCTCTATTTCTGAACAAGGATTATGTATGTTGTTTCATTGAAAGATCACAACGAGTTTTGTTTCGGGAAAGAAGGAATGTGCATAAGATATTTACTTCTGTTACAGCCAACAAAGTAGTCATTTTTCAAAAAAAAAAAAAAGAGAAAAGAAAAAGACATTAGAATATGTGTATATTTCTGTAGTAAAACTTCATTTACATGTTCTTTTGCTTCTGAATTTAAATATGAACTGTATGTGTTGTTTTCTTTTCAGAAAAAAAAAAGGTTTACTGAATATATAGGGAAAAATAAATAAATAAATAAATAAATAAAAATTCCCTTTATGATCTGTAACATGCATTATTCAGGGGCGGGGGTGGATCCTACCTTCTGGTTTTCATCGGGATCTCTACTTTGCAAGAAAAATAATGTGATAAAAAAAAAAAATCTTGCTTGAATGGATGAAAGGCTGAGTTTGTTTTATTTCCCTTTTCTTATAGTGTAGTTTTTGTTTATGCAAGAGAAATAAAGTGTCTTCTTTTTAAGTTGCTTGCAATATGTGAAAATAAAACAAAAAATAAAATAAATAGAACACTGTGCGTTACTCTCATATTATCATTTTAATATTTTTTGCAATCATCATTTGTGTCTTAATATTAATATCATCAACATTGAGTGATGGCGATTCACGAATTCAAAACCTTGGCAAAATAAGTAAAGTTATGGGTGTGACGTGGAATAAAACAAAACAAACAAGTAAGGCTTCATGTTAACGCCATATGAGAAGTCACTTTATTATTTTAAAGAGTCATCGGGAGGAACCCTAAGCTAAGTTATCCCCTTAAATAAGTGAAAGGGAATACATTAAAGAGATTCGTCTAAAACTGAATTAAGTTAGTATTAGTGGGCTTTCTTTAGATTATCACTTTACTTTATTTTTATTTATTTCCTTATAAGAAGAGAAAAGGGGAATCGTGAAGTTTACCTAGTAAAATAAACTTTAAATATATATATATATATGTGATAACAATAGTTTTGTTTTATTATCATGATGGGCATAAATATACATATTTAATAAGTTTTAATAATACTCCTTAAATAAAAGAGAGGGGAATATATTCCCACACCGTTGAAAAAAGCATTTAATAGTTTTTAATAGTTTTAAATAAGAATATATGTAAGGAAGGGGGTCCACGTATGAGTAGGGAGCCTTTAGGAAATAGATAGTTCTCTTGTATTTATTACCCTCCTCCCTCCCTTATTTAAAAGAAAATAATAATAGGTAATATGTAAAAGAATTTAATGTATATTTATTTGAATAAGCTAGCATTCATTCTTATAATTATTAAATTTATCTTTTTAGAGTATATATATAGAGAGTGTGTTAAGGGTAAGTAAATAATTATATAAATAAAAAATAAATAAATATTAAAGTTTTGTAATTAGAATAAATTATAAATATTTACGTCTTTGAAATTCGAATTTGATGTTAATGTAAATTTTATAAATTTGTATTTGTCAATTTTGTATTTGTGTGGGATGGTCTCCTCCTTCATTCACTTGTTTAAATATTCACTACTCACTTCCGGGCTTCGTGTCGATGATGTCATTGCTTGGGCAACGTCATTCAATGCATGTACCTAGTTAACAAGTGCAACACATTAAAGCATATAACAAGTGGTTAATGTCTTCTCTTCAAAAAAAAATAAAAAAAATTGTTAGTTGTGTTTTGCCCTAGTGTGATTTTGGGCATATAGGCCAACCTGCACACTTAAAGGGTTGATACACACATGTGTATAAGTCATGACTTAAAAGGTGGATGCCTTAGGACATAAGACTTAGGGGATGAAAAATATTTAGGCCGACGACTTAGGAAAAGATTAAATATTTTAAATGGGGTGGCAATCGGAAAGGCAAGGTAAAGGGGCCGATGAACACACGACTGCCTAGACATAAGTTATAACTTAGATGACCGGGAACCGGTCACAGGGAGTCAACATGATTTTAGAACAAAAGTACACGCCAAGGGTTTAGGGTTTTATGATATAAGGGTTTAAGCCTTTTATGCAATTTTTGAACCCTAATTAGACAAAATGGAGGAAACTCAAAGGCTTAGGAGACAAAACTTATGGAAATGGCCATGGATTTTGCAGGCACCACCACATTCCACCATTTCCCCCTCTCATAAATGAGTCTTCACATGTGGACCATAGTATTTATCCATATGACACTATTTATCCTTTCCCCTAGTCCATTACCTTCCCCATACTCTCTCAGATGCATTAATGCAATTCTCTCTTAGAATTCTCTATATCACTAGTTTCCTCAATTCCTACCCACTTCCTCTAATCAAAAGTTCTAATTTTGATTATGTGAACCCACCCACACACTCCATTCCACATATCTTAGAATTTTTATCACCTTTTACTTATTTTTTACATATCATGTATTCCTTGCCTTATGTTGCTAAGAACCTTGTCACCTTTCTCTCTGGTTCTTATCCTACTTCATTCCTTGACCATTCTTCCATCAATTGTAACAAAATTAATTATACAAGGCAAAAATATACTAGAAAATATCTTGAAAATACTTGATAATAATAAACCACTCATAGGGAGAAAACCTCGAAAGTCTTCAATAAGACACAATTCACAATATGATGATAATACACTAACTACTACCTCCTATATATACCATACTTATGTATTGATGCCACCTAAGCCAACTTGAATACCTATATA
>VDFB02228721.1:0-10734 GCA_007258455.2 Sequoia sempervirens
ACACTCCTTGTAGACAACATTGATAGGCTTTGTAATCCTTGACAGATCTCTCACTAATCAAGCTAAACTGATTCTAACCAAATTATCAAAATTGATGTGACACATCCTCCTGTGCCATAACAAACTTTCATTAATCTGAGTCATAAAAAATGACCATCAACACCCTTGAGATGATAAACATTTCCATCTATCCTCTTTCCATCAGTAATCAAAGTTTTGAAACCTTTTCTGATCTCACATCCATCATCCTCAAACATAAGATTATATCCTTTGCTACACATTTATCCAACACTCAAAAGGTTATTCCTTAAACCCTTAACATAGTAAAAATAATTAGTATTATGCTTGCCATCAAAACTAATTGAACCTATTCCATAAATCTTAGCACTTAAATCATCTCCAAATCTAACAATTCCATCATATTTTTCAAGTTTAACAAAGTTAATTACTCTTGTCTCCACTCATATGGTTTGAGTAGCCACTATTAATGGTCTAGTAGTTCTTATCCTGTCTAACATGAAAAGTAGATACCAAAGTACCTCCAATTTTATCATTTGTATTCGAAGCACATTCCTTCACACATCTTTCTAAGTTAGCAAAAACATATTCATATTTTAAAGCCATGAAAAAGAATTCATTATCATCATAATCTCCATAATTAGATTCATCATTATAAATACTTGCATCTTCTCTAACATAATATCTCTTTTTGATCATCTTACATTTGTTTTCCTTATTCTTAATATTCATACTTCTATTTGAACATCTTGAAGCATAGTGACATATTTTTCCACAACCAAAAAATTTGAAACATAATTTACCTTTTCACTTATCGGCGCCCTTTTTCATCCTTCTCACAAAGTTATATTTCACATCATCAATATCATCTTGATCTAAACCTTCAGTCTTCTCTAATTTTCTAGCCTTAAAAAATATCTCAACTTTTGCATCATTGTTAGTACCAAACTCTCTCATCTCAAATGTAGTTAAAGAGCCATAAAATTGGTCTCTAGAATACTAATTTAGATTTTTAGATTCCTCAATAGGAACAGCTTTGTGACTATAAGATTTAGTAAGGCTTATAATAATTTTATTTACCACTTTAGAGTCTTTTACCTTACCTCCAAGACCTTTGATGGAGCTCACCACTTCATCTACCCTCTGCATATAGCTTCTTTGACCATATCATCTCCTTCATAAATACTTTCCAATTTATCCCAAATTTCTTTAGTAGTTTTCAAATCCATAACTTTCACTAATTTAGAATTTGCAAGACCACTAAAAAGAACAAACCTTGCTTCATTCTTTCATAGGCCTTGATTTCATCACTTGTGCTCAGTCCGTTTTTTGGATTTCATATTGAGTCTTCACTGATTTCTAGACATCTTATCCAAAGTAAAACAAATAAGCTTCCATCTTTTTCTTCCAAAATGCATAGTCTGTGCCATCAAACATAGGGATCTCCCTTTTACCTCAAGCTATTAAGCTTTTCTCTAAGGAACCTTTCTTTGGTACCAATTATTGAATGAAATAGACAATGAAAGGGGGGATTGAATCAGCAAGTATCTTATCAAAACATCAAAAGTTGAGTCATTAATATTGAGATCCATATGCATTAATTAGACCCTTAATCTGTTATGATGAACTAACATGAAAATAAAATAAAAAAAATTGAAACAACTTTAACACCATTCACAAGGGAACACCAGATTTACGTAGAAAAACAAAGGAGGGAAAACCAAAGTGAGGATTAGCTCACAATGTAAGTAATTGGAAAACCAAATACAAGATATCACTACTAGAATAGGAAACACGATCAAGAAAAGCTCACAACGAAGGCTCACTTCTGGAGTAGAAAAAGAAGATAGAGAAGGAATGTTACATATAGAACATGATCTAAATGCAACAAATATTCCACCACAATATATCCAACAACTTTGTAGTCTGTTTTGAATGATTGCATAAACATTTTTCTCACTACATTTGGTAATTCAATACTTGAAATCTCACACTAGTTACTCTTCTCAATTTCACACCTTATAAATTTGCAATTCATATCATTCACATCACACACTTCACAATTTCATCTATCTTATCCTCCAAAATTTCAACTTATATTTATAGCATCCTCAACCTTGAAATCCTTTCCAAGGTAAGCAATGCACCTCAAACATACATATTCAGATTAGGTTAGCACCAAAACACTTTCATGGAAGATAGAAGTGAATGTGGACCACATCAAAACTTAATTGGCATCCAAATCAACAACACCACTTAACCACATGCTACCACAAACAATATTTATCCTTCACATGTAGTGTAAACACTAAATCGGTCATTACTCATGCAAACACCATTAAAAGTTTAAGTACACACTTCCTCAAACCTAAAGATGACTTATGAACCACACACCACACTCCTAGAAAATCTAGAACAAACCATGAACCACTTGAGATCCAAACAAGTCCTTCATAACAACTTCCACTTGAAGAATGTACAAACCCCGTACAATTAGACAAATCTACCATACACTCTTGAAAAACTAAATCTACCATACACTCTTTAAAAACTATCTTCCAAAGTACCAAACCTCAAATCCTCTTGACTGAGGAAAATTACCAACATAATCAACACACCTTCGGAATCACAATACTTGATGCACAACTACAGAGAAACACAAAGCAAAAACATTTCTCCCATAAACCTCTACAATGCATACTCACACATTGGTGAACACAACTTCTACTATACAATGATCAAATGTACCATCTGTTGAATATAACATCTTTGAAGATCTCTAACCAACATATCCAAATGACATAGGTAGATCTTCAACCTAGAAGAAATGCATAGTGAAACCAAAACATCTCTCTGTAATCCAAAACAACACTACAACACAATGTTTCCTATTTTTATCAAATTTTCTCAAAAGCACTTGGAAAACAAGCACCAGAGACACATCCATATGGCTATGTGCAGGATCATGATGGGCCAAAAAATGGCAATATGATGGGTATGTAAAAATCGTGATGTGGTCGATGACTTTTTAACCCAAAATTGATGAAACGATATGGCTTTTGAAGGAGATTCTTATTTCCACCAATATATAAATTAGGCTTTAATTTGAATTTAACAAATAATTATTATTCATTTTCTATTTGAATTTAATTGAAGTCTTGGATTGATAGGTCAGACGTAAAACATCTATAGCTTTCAAATGGTATCACATTTTTTAATGCAAAAATTGTCACATCTCCATGCTTCGTGATAATTATAGGATTAAAAAGAAATTCGAAATTTCATGAAGTTTTGACTGCTATAGTGGTTAGACATACAAGTTTTTATATTTTAAAAGTTGTAATAAAAAAATTTATAATTAATTATTTACTTTTAAAAAATTACAAAAATAATATGCATCACATTGTAATATGAGTCCCCTACTTATATTTAAAATCTTATAATTTTTATCATTTTATCATATTAGGTGGTCGACAGACACCTACTACTTTCCCCTAAATTTAAGTACTATTGTATTGAAATTTCACCTCACCAAATAGATTTTTTTTAAATAAACCTAGTAATTCTTAGAAAACTACATTCAATTCTTTCTATAGATTCTCTCTTACATATTTTGAATAATATAGATAACTTATTCAAAATTTTACATCAAGTTTCCTAACTTTGATTTTTCTGGAATTTCCGTGCTAAGGGCCTATTTTTTCCATGATGATCTTACACATACCCATATCATATTTAGCACTACTAAATCCATAGATAGAAGCTTATCAAATTATCAACAAAGGTTAACACTAATAGCTTAACTGATGACAACATAATGTAACAAATCAAATCATAGGCAACATTGCTTGTTCATGTTCAACATCAATCTTCCTTCAACACATAGAGTTTTAAGCATAAATGAAAAAAAAATATATTGTTAACATTTCATCGTAGATACAAAATTAACATTATGCATCTCGGATCGATTCAAATTTCTTCAAATTAGATGTTGTACTAGGGGACCATTCATCAATTAATCAGTTTTACTTTCATCCATTCAAATAAGCATTATCATTCAACCTTCATCTTGCATCATCCACTTAATTAAATAAATCAGGACTTCATTTAAATCAAATCCTAAATCATATTCCATCATTTTCTGATTTAAATAAATCAATTATCAAAGTCTTGAAAGTCAAATCATCTAATCAGCATTAAATCAGCATAACCATCATCCAGCTAAATTAACTCCCCGATTAAATGTTAATCCCATTCCACTTGCATTCTCTATATATCTCCACTTGCACAAATAAATCAATTTTATTGATTTATTAAAAAACCCTCATTTTCCCTCAACATGACAAGTCCAACATAGCATTTATTGTTGTTTTTCTTGTCCCCTCTCAAAATTTATTGCAAATTTGAATTCAAATTCTCCCTCTCATAAGTACCTTCCTAAATCTTGCACAACCATTGGCCTATCATCATCACTTGATGTAAGTGTCATCTTCTCATTGAGGATATTTATCCCACATTCATTCATCTTGGCTAATCTATCATCAAGAAAAATCTATAAAATGAGGTCTCTATTCTCATGGATCCATACCTATGCAAGGCTATCTTCTTCATTTGAGATTTGATCTCGCCCATTCTACTCCACCATCTCCATTTGCATTTTATCATTTTAGCTTTGATCAAGGGTTGGGAAAGGGTCACTAGCACATGTGACACCAATCCAACTATGGAATAGGTAACTTGCTTTTGTTTTTATAATGCTTTAGTCTTTCTATTATCATGTGTTGCATTTGGAAGCATTCACAGGTATTTCATAGAGGCATTTTAATAGAGTTTTCATAACACTAACCCATGCTTGAAGCTTAGTTGTTTGCAGATTTGAAAAGCATGCCTACATTTGGCGCTAGAAGGAGGGCAGCCTATGTTTTCTTGTGCTCAAAGTTCTTTTGTCTTTAATCACGTAAAGATTTATGTTCACCATTTTAAAGTTTGAAAAAGTAGATTTATAATTACTGATTTTCAAACAATAAGACGTGTCATTCAAGCACTTTTGATCTATTCAACAAATGGTGATCCACTCATTAACACCTTTATTGTAGTCATGCACAAAGGTGGAGGATCGGGCAAATAAGTTATAGAAGAAGGAATTTAAGTGATGCTAAGAATGCAGAGTTTAAATCATCTGATTCCTTCCTATTTGCATCTTAGTATTTATATTTTCTATGATACTAACATGTACTTTTTACTACATTTTCTATGTGTTTTCATATCAATGTAGCATCTAAGAGTTTTCTAAACAATACTGGTTTATCATTCTGATTACGGAGGCACATCTTTTATTTATTTTTGTATAATTCATTGGGGAAAATTTTGCATGAAGATCTGGCTCAACTTAGGCAGGGAACTGGCTTTCTGTCATCTATTCTTATGAGGAATTACTTGTTCTTTGGAAAGAGCTACGTTCTTGTATGTATAGCTGAATATATCTTCGGATCTCTGTGTCGTCACTGACCTACTTAGATATAAGCCTGAACATGTGTTCTACCTTATTCTTCTGCATAATCCATAGGTAACCTATGCTCTTCACATGCCCCATCTCCACCACATCGGCTAGAGGCAAAGAGTCCCCCCAGAAGCCCTTTGATGAAAATCAGAAGTCCTAGTTTCTATTTTTCAGCTCCAAGATCTTGTGCGCAAATAAAGTCTGTATCCTGTTCCAACCCGCCTAATTATGGCGTAGGTAGAATTTGATGCTAAACGTCTATACAAGGAATCTACATTTTGCCCTTGAATGGTGTTAAATGGCCTTTTTGAATCTGGTTTATTAATATTTTATCCACCTGAATGTTGGTCTGTTCAAGAAATGTTGTCTGGATGCAGCCATTACTAAGGAGAATTTGAACTTGTAGATGCAGCCGATTGTCTTAAAACATGGAGGGGCCGCATTCAATGATTATTGATAAGCTGTCCTCATCCGTTTATCCTTGTTTGACAAATAAAACCCATCTAATGAATCCCTATCTCTTACGTGCTCTACTGGTTAGAATTACACAAGTGACTTCGCGCCAAAAGACATTAAAATGATTCAACTTATCCTTCTACCCATACCTCCATTTGACTTTGTGTACTGAAGGTTGGTGTTTCTCTGAGCCTCAAACGCCTTCGAGAGTGGACAGTAAGAAGGATTGTTGTCATGTCAGGGGTAAAGGTGTATATGCTTTGTGCTATACAATTAGATGATAATGATTACACCAACAGGGACGGCCATACATTAAAAGTCCATACGCTGGAGATCTCTTCAAGGATCATGTCGAATACCTAAAGACAATTTTCGGGGCATAGCCATATGTACTGTGGAAATGAATTCAATATTCCTGTCGATGGACTAGTTTAAAAGGGAGGTAGATGGTTGTATGTTTCTTGATGCATTTTTTAACCTGTGGATACATTTTGTGGCGGAAAATTTTCAAAGGAAGCAGAGAGACTCCAATACTGACGCATCCTTATGCATTTAAATCTATTATGATTTTTTATTTTATCTAACATCTATGCAGGTACAATGACAAGAGATCTTTGCCGTATTTACTTGGTCCACAGTGATGATTTTGCTCAGAGAGGACATTGATTAAAGTTGCATTCATATCGGTCGGCTTGGTTGTTACATTTCCATAAACAAATTATGCGCCCATTAATGGATTGAGTGCTACTAACATTCCTTATAGATTGCTTCCAAATATCTTTTTCTTTTTTGAAGCTCCACATTCCTTTCTGACACATTGCTGCAAAACATTGACTTTTTTTACTGCGCACAGTCCACATGGTTTCCTTTAAGTAGTGTGTGGTGCCATGAACCATCCATTTTACTTAGTAAAGCTTTTAATGTATATTTCTTTCAAGAAGTTGATTGGTTCATGTCCTCATTATTACAAGTTATTGAAAGATTTACGAGTTATTAAAATATTTACAAGTTATTGAATTTCAAAAGTTTTATTACAGTTACTTTGAACGGGTAAATATTTGAGCTTATGATGATAAATTTTCTTTGTGGTTGGTGTAATTTATTGACTTTCAAAAGTTTATGAATTATCACATCCTTTTGAATATTTTAGGGGATAGCCAAATATTTGAGATTATACTTTTGAAAGATTCATACTTTGTACGTAATTTATTGGCTCAATACTTTTGGTAATGTGGATTATGATAGGGGGAAAATGGCTCTAACAAGTGTGATACCTTCTCAATATCAAAACATGACTTACTTATAAGCCTTCCTTTTTGTTATCATCACTTAGAAACATGTTATTGTTTGAAGTTAAATCAAAATAAGTTGGATTCTCACATAAATTGTCTTTTTTGTTAATAGGTACCAAAAAGCGAACAAAGGCAAGTGAAAGGTACAAACGAACAACAAAGGAAAAAAGGTACAAAGGAAAAGCAAAGGCGAAAAAGGTACAAGCGAACAACGAAGGAAAAAAGGAAAAGCGAAAATGAAAAATCAACAAGGAGGAGGCTAGCAAACGAAGACGAAAGGGGGATGATTTTTTTTTGAAAACACAATGTGTTTTTTAACACTTTAAGTGTTGATCAACACTACTTCATGAAGTTTATCCTTTCGTTTTAGAACACTAATTTTCATTTGGGTCTAAAATGAACAATTTGATTTTCATTGCAAAGGGCTTAAAAGGAATCTTAGGACAAACTTACTAGATTTCGTTTTGGGTTAAAAATTGGACAAGCAATCTTCATATTTCATTTTGGTGCTTAAAACGAATTCACAATTGCTTTGAAGGGTATAAAACGAACAAGTGCTTGATTTGTGTGATTTTGTCTTTTGAGTGCGTATCCTCTCCCCTTGCGCTTCGTGCGATCTAGGGTGCAAGAGAAACACTCAAAATACATTTTATTGCTTTGAAACACTTCAATTTGGGCTTAAAAATTGAACATCTTGTGCGAGTGTGAGTAGGGGCATTTTCGCATACATTCTCTTTCTTTGTGCCATCAAAGATCGATCGAGTTACGGATTGTGTTTTTGCTTGATTTTGTTTATCTTAGAGGGCCTGCCTTGGGGAAAAGTACTCACCCAAGGGAATGACTCAACCGGTAACACTCAGCCAAGAGTATTTTAAATATAAATGAGGGTTTGGTTAAAATGCACCATAATCAGCGGTTGGCCAGAGCGGGGACAAAAGATCGAAAGGGGACTCTTGCATTATGGGTCAATCTCCTGAAACGGAAAGTCCTTACGCCAGAACCATGTGCTGCGAATTTGCCAAAATCATAATCTATTTGTTGGTGCAAGAAGTCACGAAGCCACCCCACACTCTGCGGTCTTCTAGTAGAGATGGAAAGCATGCCATGGAGGTTTCGTAGATTGTTGATGCTGGCTGCCGATTGGCGTTAATGAGCGTGGAGGGCGATTGAAGTTAAACATCCTAATCAGCCGCTAGGGATAAGCGTAGCTAGACTTGTCAAGTGGGAATCCAACAAATATTATCTTACATCCAGGGCTTGCATTTATTCTTTGTTTGAAAACGATTATTATTATTCGAAAACATTTTGCAAACAAACATTCAACATGATTCTCAAAATTTCAAACCCTCTTGAGAGACAAATACTCGTTGACTCAATCCATATGTTCTTTGCTTTCCACTGTGGATTCCGCGTTAAGTAGGGTTCCCCATGACTGGATTATACCTCAATTTGTCTTCTTGAGTAAACAATAGGAAAACCCTTGCCTTAAGTTCATTGAATTTCCATATAAAATATGTGAGGTTTAAAGAAATTAAGAAATTGGACATATTAGTTTGAAACTTTAATCAAAGAGAGTGTTTTGGGTAAAATAAATCCATTAAGCAAAGCTAAGCAAAATGAACTTTCATGTGTGTTGAAGACTCCAAATCCCAAAAGCACAAATCATTGATTGGAAATCCAAAATGTTCAAAATCATTTCTTGGTTACAAAGGTCTTTAGGAAGCATATGCATGCTCTTCAATACCTAGGTCTAGGAAAACACAAAGTGTCTTTTTAGGTTCACCTAAGGATCAAAACAAATCAAACCTCTTTCATACATCTTTCAAAACATCAAATCCATCTCACAAGTCATCTTTTGAAAAACCTTGAAATCATCCTTGAAGTACTAGGCTTTATGACAAAATCAAGCAAACACCAAAATCATTGAGACCAAGTCCTTGAAAACATTTATCAAAACACCTTTGACTAGGAATGTGTAAATGCATCCTTTTGCATATCCTTAGTCAAAGTCATCCAAATCATCTTGTCTAGCTTAGTGTATGTAGATGAATCCTTCTCATATACTTAGTGAAACAATCACCTTGTTTGGGTAGGTGTGGGTAGATGCATCCTTCTCCTCACACATATCCAAATCATCATCCTTTGAACACAACTATCCTTTAGATCATTATCAAACATCTTAGGGTTCCTTTTGTTCAAAATCCAAATCAAACTCCAAATCAAGATCAAGGACAAGGTCTCAAAATCCAAAACATCAAACCAATCAAAAATCCATAGTCCTAGTATTTTATTCAAGATTTATCAAAAGCCAAAAACATCCACTTAACATCCATCTTTAACATCACCATCTTATCATCATCACACATTTGATCCTAAAAGCATCCTAAAATTTTCATGGGACATAAAATAGAATTAATCAGGAATCAAGAGATTCATCTCCCATATTCGAGTTGATCCTTGTTTTATGGTTCAAACAAGATCTCAATACAAGAAGGTATGGGAAGCCCTGCAAAACTCAGCTTCAAAGTGACCTTAGCCAAAAACAATGAATCTGTGAGGTAAACAATCCATTGATCCCCTCATCATCCCACAAAACCCACAAAGAAGAAAATCAAGGGGAGGACCTCACCTTTGGAATGTCTAGCAAAGAAATAAGCTAAAATGCTCAAATCGGACAATAGCCAGAATCATCAACATCATGAGACTCAACCATAGTTGTACATGCGAACCTTCTAGCAAAACAAGGGGCCAAGTTGCCTTGATTTTGATGTGATACCTATAGTAGGAACATCTTTTCCATAATCTCATCCACCATCCCCATTTCATCCTACCCCCATCTCAAAACTTCGCTGGAAATATCCATAAATCACAACATCATTTGCTCCAACTCAACCCAACGTTAACAAGGGAAACACATTCCTCAATGAACTTCAATCACATCCCCTTGTGAATAACCAAAACTTGGGCGCAAACACCACAGTGGAACAAAACATCTTCCATAATCCATTACACCAAAATGTTCCTCTCACTTTACATTATGACCTATCATCAACATCTTTTCACGGAGCACCACAAACACCTCTTCTCACAAATTCACAAGAGGAGGGAGACATATTCAGACAAGGGGGCATTTTCAACACCACAACACTTTCGCAAGGATTCACCCCCCTTACATTTCCACCTCTCCCACCATCACCATTGTCATCAACAACACTCCTTGGTTTAGGGCTTCCCCCTCTACCAAGTATCCATCAAACATACATCCCAACCATCAATCAAAACATCTTTCCAAACGCTCAAAAATTATTGTTGACATCACAACAACAAATGAAAAACACGCAAGCAATGGCAACATCATCAAACACCCCCACAACATTGCAAAGTATGGTCTCTCAAGGGCCAATCACATCAACAACGCCACTTACCACATCAACAACACCACCCACCAATCACACAATCAACATGACA
>VDFB02228723.1:0-10981 GCA_007258455.2 Sequoia sempervirens
GCTGAATAACCTAAAATTTTGGCCTACTAGGAATCATTCACCATTTTGGGCGAATCAATCCTAGATCAGGGTTTTTGCACAGAAACATGTTTTAGACAAAAGGGTATTTGAATCTATAAAGATTTTTGAAAAACACCTACAGTAGGACTCATTCACCACTTATGGTGAATGAGTCCAGTTTGGATCTTTTGGAACTTCAAAGTTATGATTTGCACCTCTCTATCTGCTAAATCTGCCTCTCTAGGTCCTTTGATCTGAAACCCTGATTTTTGGGACTGTAAGTGACTTTTTGTGAAGATAAAAACCTTGTGACAACTTGAGGAATTTCTCCACCCTTGAAACCTAATCTTCAATGATCCTCATGCTCCAAGGCACCTAGATCCCAATCACACAAAGAAAGAGAAAATGTTGATTGTTGGGGAATAGGAGTTTTCCTTAGTCAAACCCTTTTAGGTAATCAAATCAAATGATGAAACAATGAAACAAGGATATAGAAACATGAAACATAAGATATGAAACATGAACAATGATACCTTGAATGTTGTATTGTAAATGATGTCTTGTAAATTGCAACTCAACATGAAATGGCCATGAAGGATGTAGATCTTGATCTTGACAATAGAGTAGAACAATACTTGATCTTGGATCTTCAATGCTACATCACAACACTAGCTTCGCTAACATGCTTGATGCTTAATAACTTGATATGATGATGGATCTTGAATTGCTGCAACAATTGATGGAGAATTCTGCCCTTGAATTCCTTAAAAATGATCTTGAATGCTCTCTTGATGATCTTGGAATGCTTAGCTCTTGCTTGTTTGACTTGATATCATGTAGGCTTATGTTGCTTAGGTGAAATGAGGATTTGAAAGCTTTTTTATATAGGTAGTGCACTCAAATAACTGTTAATTTGATCCCCAAGGCCAACATGGAAGAAATTTGAATTAAAAACCCACTTTTCCTACTTAGAACCTTAAAAATAGGCCAAATGGGAGCCCCAGCTGGATGGGACTCATTTTCCCAAGGTGGAAAATGGGTCCCATAGGGGCTATTTTTAGTCCTAAAGTGTTGGGGAGTTAAGGAATTAGGCTTATATGTTCATATTGTTAGGTTTTTAGTTAAAATATTCCTTGGGATGCACAATATGGGGTCATAAGGGCCTATTAATGATGATATTAAGGTCATAAATGCAAAGGGGCCCAAAATCTATTGTGTAAATAAATACATTTTACAACATTAATTTAAGGAAAATTTGGGTCTATTTAGCTTAGAAGGACCCTAAATCCAATGTGAATGTGTAGAACACATTACTTAGTTTACAAGCCTCCTAAATTTAATGTGAAGGTATAAATAAATACACTTTACAACACTAAATTAAGGAACAGTTAAGTTAATTTAGCTTAAAAAGGGTCCAAGAACCTAATGTGGATGTGTAAAACACCTCACAACACTAGATCTTGAGGCAATATCAAGTATAATTTATCATTAATTATTCCCAAATCAAGTGTGAAAATGTATAATGATGAAATTTTTTGACACTGCATTTAGCCCCCACTTTAGTGAGAGGATGAACTTGGTTCAAACTCACACTAAAGTAGACATTCAAGAGGGGTCCAATCATACTGATGTGGATGGTCTAGGATAACAAGGATCAGGGAAGTGTTGAAGCCCCCAAGATCCAAGATCTTAAGTCAAACTGACATAAGCACAAAAGGACACGCACAAGGTGTAAGATTTGTAGCAAGAAAAGATACAAAAACATGCAATGTCAAAGATATAAAGAATAAGATAGGTGGATCCAACTTCAAAAAATATGTGCTCACTCTAGGGCCACAGAACATCAAATTGTTTGCGGGGTGAGTTGTCCCAAAGAAGTGGTTTAGTGAGATATTCATGCTAGTGGGTTAGCTTTCCGCCGTATAATGAGAAAGTCATGCCAATGTGTCAGCTTCCCATCATACTATCCATACCAAGGTTATCCTCCTAATAAATTTGATAAGGCACCACAATGTAATTCTTTTTGTAAATTCTTTTGTCATGTAAAATTTTTGTTAAAGGGTATTTTTCTTTGTTCATGTAACGGTCTTCCTCTTAGGGAGAATTGTGCCTAATGTCTCCAAGAGAGGACAAGTCAAAAGTGTCAAATCTTCGCCCATGGGATGCCTCATTCACATCATGCCATGTTAGTAGACCGTACACTCTTGGAAGACATCAAACCCAATGACACCACCAAGAAGAGGACACATCACAAAAAAGAAAAATCATGCCATAAATCTTTTCCAAAAGATGTCATCAATGTATGCCCCCACTTTAAAGCAGTTGCTACACCATCACTATGATTAATTGATTTAAAGTAGCCAATGATAAATGCTAACATGAAAGAAGATATGAGAGCCAAATTTGAAGGCTCTATGCCAAGTCATATGTTTCTGAATTGAACTACATCATGAATAATTATGTCACATGTGAGCCAACTTAAGGTATGTCATACACATCCCAAGCTTCCTCTTATATATACATGAAAGGCAGTCAACTAGCCAAAAGAGACAAGTGATATACGGGGATAAGGCTTCTTATCCCCCTTGCCCCCACTTAGTGCAGGACAAGGGTGAGCCCAAGAAAGATGATGATATGCTACTCCTTGCAAAAGGGAGATTATTTGCAATGATTGTAAAACATGCAATAGTGAGTATACTATGATCCTATAACTATTACATGGCAACAACTAATTATAGGGACATAAATACTTTGTTCTATAGCACCACATCCTTTCCCAAGTTGTTTCATAAGTTCAAAACCTCTTCCATAAACTTTTTCATTGCTTTTGGATTCAGTGGTTGTTCAACTTCATCAAAGTTTTTTGTGTATGTTATCTTTTCTTTTGAAGTTGTTGAAGTGGATGCTTTTGAATTTTGTATTGCCATGACCATTTTCTCTTTTCCATTTTTAGACTCTTTTGTTATCATCTTGTATTCTCTCATGAATATAGGTATGAAATCAAAGGTTTCTAAAGCATCTTCCAATAACTTTGTGGCTTCTTCAATTTTATTTTCTTGTTCTATCTCTTGTACGGGTTCCACATGTGTGGTTGGTGTCAAGGGATGTCTAATGTGCATAATGTTAAAGGACTTATCCTTAGTTTCATGATCTCTTAGGGAAGAGGAGTCTAATTTCACTCCATCATCTTCATCTAAGGAAGCCATAGTACTATTGTTTAAAAGAAGTGTGTCAATGTTGTTATTTTCTTGCACCATGATACCTTCCCTAGTAGGAGAGTTTTTAGGAGAGCGAAAAACTAGATGTTCATGAAATTCACAAGTGGGATCTTCTAAAATAAATTCATCACAAGTGAGGGGGTTATCAATGGTTAGATTTTCTTGCATATTAATGATGGAATTTTCTTGTTCAATAATGTTTTCTATAGGGGGAGAGAGACAAATAGGATTCTTGTTAATCTCATTGATTTCTTCTCCACAACTAGAAGATATATCAGGAGAAGGATAAATGTGATTATCATCATTTTTCATGATTTCATTCTTGTTTACTAAGTTCTTATTCTCTTTTGTCATAATATCTACCCTAGTAGGAGAGATTTTAGGAAAGTGAAAAACAAGAGTTTCATCAGATTTCATGGTTAGATTTGGTAAAGTAGCTTCATCACAAATAAGGGAGGCATCAAGACAAGAGAAACTATGAGTTTCATGGTTGCCAATGATTGAATTTTTTTGTTCAAATAGGTATTCTCGAATGGTACGGGAATTAGGAAAGAGATAGATAATATTCTCACGAGTCTCAATAAGGATATCTTCTAACACAACTATCTTCTTCATGTCTAGAAGAGATATTAGGAGAAGGAAAGGCTTGATTGTCATGATTATCTATAAATACATCCCCATGTCCTATACTTTCTTCCCAAGTAGAAGAGGTAGGATTGTCATAGCTCTCAATTATTTTATCTCTTAATATCAACATATCCTCCACATAAATGTGTTTGTCATGATCATTCATGATTGCATCCTTATTCACTAAAGAATTTTCACAAGTAGGGGAGGTGTTAGGAGATGAATGGAGACTAGTTAAAGTAGTGGCCATGATCTCAACTTTGTGTGTCATAATATATTTCCAAGGGGGAGGAAGACAAATAAGAATTTCATGATCTTCAATGATTGTATCTTCTTTCACCAAGATACCTTCGTCACCAATGGGAGACATATCAGGAGAACAATTATGATTATCATGATTGTTGATGCTTGCATCTCCTTGTGTCAAAACTTTAGTGGATGAGATACACGATATGAAGTCATCAAGGGCTTCATCTAATATGTCCAAGTCATCTCTACTAAAGGGTTTAAATGATATGATAAGGTTGACCATTTTTTGTTTGTTTCTTTTGATGTTTTTTGTTTTTTGTTTTCATTTTATAATGAATGTTGAATGTAATTCGATCTAATTAAACTATGAACTAATACTGAAATTGAAAAGTACAAGAATCTAATTCTATCGAAAATTGCAATGAATGTAAATTATGTTATTTCTTATTATTTGGATGTAACAGAAAGTGCGTAAACTAAAACATTAAGGCTTTAATAGAAAACATAAGCTTAAAAATAGGAAATTCAACTCTGTAAAATGCAATTTAGAATTTGGGTTGGGACTAATTCACCCAAGGTGGTGAATGAGTCGCAGTCGAGATTTTTTCAAAATTTTCTAAATTTTTTAATTGATTTTTATGTTTTCTATGTTGTATGATGTAAATCTTAAGTGTAAATGCAAATTTTCTTTGATTTTCTATGAAATGAGATGCAAAATGGAAGTTATATGAACTTTCACTAATGAAAAATTAGAAACCCTAGAATGCCAATTAACTAAAGAAAATCCTAATGCAATGGTACTAATGTAATGCAAATCTAGGATGATGATGGACTCCATATAAAAAATATAGTGTTCTAAATGCAGGTTCACCAAAATGGAACCAATTAAAAATGGGGTGATTGAGAGATGAGAATGATAAGTACTATCACACCCACTTCCAATATGTTCTAGACTCAAGTATAACACTAGAGATCTCAATGCAAAAGAGATTGAAATCTTGCAATAGGGTTGTCCTTGAATGTAAATTATGTTATTTCTAATGATTTGAATGAAATAGGACTATCCTAGGGTTGTACTATTTCATGTTGGGTTCACCAAAATGTAGTCATAGAAATAGTACTCCCCACCTTTCAACCATAAACACAAGGATAGGGTTCTTATTTCACACTTACTACACTCAAGGACACCTTGGAGATCTCAATCCAATAAAAAATGGAGGGTGAGATCTGACAATAAGTTATCATAGGATATTATTGTAGATTACAAGAGGGGTTCACCACCAAGTTTAAACTTAGAAAAGAAAATGACTTGCAAGATGAAATGAAAAACCCTAATATGATGCAAACTTGAACTAAATGACTTTAAAATTCCTATAAAAAAAAACAATTTGTGAAATGAAATGTGTGCACATACAAATTTGTAGAGGCTAGAATGAATGTTGGAAATGCTAAATAACCTAAAATTATAGCCTACTAGGACTCATTTTCCATTTTGGGTGAATAAGTTCCAAATCTTAGGGTTTCTGCACAGGAACATGTTTTACACAAAAGGGTATCTGAATCTACAAAGATTTTTGAAAAACACCTATAGTGGGACTCATTCTCCACTTATGGTGAATGAGTCTAGTTTGGATTTTTTGGAACTTCAAATTTTTGATCTGCACCTCTTTGTCTGCAAAATTTGGTTCTCTAGGTCCCTAGATCTGAAACCCTAATTTTTAGAACTGTAAGTGAATTTTTGTGACGATAAAAACCTTGTGACAAATTGATGGCTTTCTCCACCTTTGTAACCTAATCTTGAATGATCCTTCATGCTCCAAGATGCCTAGATCTGCAATCACACAAAGAAAGAGAGAGAAAATGTTGATTGTTAGGGAATAGGGGTTTGCCTTGGTCAAAACACTTTTAGGTAATAAAACCAAATGATGAAACAATGAAACAAGAATATGAAACATGAACAATGATACCTTGAATGATGTCTTGTAAATGATGTCTTGTAAATTTGCAATTCAACATGAAATGGTCATGAAGGATGTAGATCTTGATCTTGACAATAGGAGTAGAACAATGCTTGATCTTGGATCTTCAATGCTACATCACAACACTAGCTCGCGAACATGCTTGATGCTTGATAACCTTTGACATGATGATGGATCTTGAATTGTTGCAACAATTAATGAATAAATCTGCCCTTGAATGCCTTAAAAATGATCTTGAATGCTCTCTTGATGATCTTGGAATGCTTAGCTCTTGCTTGTTTGACTTGATATCATGTAGGCTTATGTTGCTTATGTGAAATGAGGATTTGAAAGCTTGTTTATATAGGAAATGCACAAAAGTGATTGTTAATTTGATCCCCAAGGCCAATAGAGAAGAAATTTGAATTAAAAACCCACTTTTCCTACTTAGAACCTTAAAAATAGGCCAAATGGGACTCATTTGCCATCCTGGGTGAATGAGCCCCACCTAGATGGAACTCATTTTCCCAAGGTAGCAAATGGGTCCCACAGGGGCTATTTTTAGTCCTAAAGTGTTAGGGACTCAAGGAATTAGGCTTATATGTTGATATTGTTGGGTTTTTAGTTAAAATATGCCTTGGGATGCACAATATGGGGTCATAAGGGCCTATTAATGATGATATTAAGGTCATAAATGCAAAGGGGCCCAAAATCCAATGTGCATGTGTAGAACACATTACTTAGTTTACAAGCCTCCTAAATTTAATGTGAAGGTGTAAATAAATACACTTTCCAGACACTAAATTAAGGTTGACTTAAGTTAATTTAGCTTTAAAAGGGACCAAGACCTAATGTGGATGTGTAAACCACATCACAACACTAGGTCAAGGTGATATCAAGTCTAATTTATCATTAATTATTACCAAATCAAGTGTGAAAATTTATATTATGATATTTTTGACACAAAATATAATATATATTTAAGATTTGAGTTTACCTTTAAATCATTGTGATGAATCTGGCATTCTCCAATGCTCTACTAAAAACTTTGGCTTGCTCTCTTGCCACTACACTAGATCTCTATGGTTTAGAACCTACATGAGATGTTGCTCAAATGTGAGTAGTGCAAGGAAAATATTGGAGGCATGGTGGAAACAAGCAAGGGTTATCATATGCGATGGAAGTGATGTCTTTGCAATCGACTGGAAAAACTAGGGCATCCTTCAGTACCTTTGTAGAAACCTTCTAGCCCAAATGATGGGTGGTGATAATATCCTCAATCATTGAGTGTTGCTAACCTTGGTGACTCATACTCAATGGTGGTGTAAGGATGAGAAAGGATGAACCATGGGTAGGATAAGGAGAAGAATCAATCAGCCTCTGACCCTAATGGACAACTTGTGTCTTCACCAGGGTTCTAAAGATAGGCTGATGATAGGTATTACTCAGCCTTGATCTCAACAGAAGAAATGGGGGATGAGCAATGGCTAGGTGGGAAGATCAAGGGTAGAGGTGATCGATTATGGTGAGTAGTAGGCTCCTAGGGCTCTTTGGTGCATAATCTCTTCCCCAACAGTTTCTTTCATTGGGAAGATTGCTAGTGAAGTGGCTGAAATATATCTTATTTTATAGGATAGGGGTTGGTTGGTAGATTTCAGGGGTTTTGGCCAATCCTTTCAAAGTTGCATGACTGGATTGCAGAAATCTAGAAGCCTATATTGGAGGGGGATTGAGAGATTTACCCCATCACAAGGGGGTTCTTTGTGGTGGTTTTTGATAATGTGAAGTATCATAATACAATTCTATATGAATATCAATAGATCTAGAAGGAGCAACATTTATTAATATTGAAACCATGGCACCCCTCCTTAAACCATCTCATAGAATCCTTTGACCTGGTTCCATTTTGGGTAAGGTTACTGAATCTTCCTCTTCAGTTTTGGTGTGATTCATGTTTTGAATCCATTGGTAGTTCATTGGGGAAATTTTTGGTGGTGGATGAAGGCTCCTCAATTTTTTTGCACATTACCTATGTCACATATTAGTGTAGATAAACACAACCAAAGATCTCCCTATGAATGTCCTAAAAATTATGAGGATAGAATGGAATCAATTGCTCAATTATGAAGGATTACCTTTTTCATTGTCGTCAATATTTCAACATTGGTCATATGGTTGCACATTGCTCAAAAACGTTGGCATGGAATCCAAGTTAAATGGTGGAAAGAAGTTAACCCCCAACATTACTTAGTGGAAAATGATGGTTCAGATGGTGAGGATGATGTGCCACCAAAAGTTGTTGATATTGCCTCAAGAATGGCTCCACCAAGCAATTCCCATGCCACTCCAAAGGTAGCGGTTACATTCTCTACATCGATGAATTTCACTGATGATGCTCCTTCACCTAGCAAAACCCCCACCACTACCCTAAAGAAAAGAAAATGGGACCAAAAAGGGAAACGTGTTGATTCAAAGGCCTTAGTAGAATCTCCTCATGAAGGTTGTCATAGTGTCAAGGATGGAAATTCAAAAATAATGTCTCCAAAGGGAATCCAAATAATTAGAGGTAAAGTAGAGGACATGGGTGGTGGCTCGTTAGAGGAAAATTGGATGAAGGTGTAAAGGAAAAGGAGGAAGAATGAGGTGAAATTTAGCATGCACCTTCGATCCCACTCTAAAGGTGGTTAAATGGTGTAAGACGCAATGTAAAATATCCCAAAGAAAATGAGGGTAGCTAGCAAGTATGTAGACAAGGGTAAAAAAAATTTGGTGTTTCCTTTTTGTGCTCCCCATTCATGGGTCTGAAGTAGGTTTTTTTTTGTGCTCCCCAATATTGGGTTTGAAGCAGTCCATATTTTTATTTTGTTCACTTCATGGGTGTTGCCCCACAAGCAGCTATTTACCAATCAAAGAAAAAATATTAATATAATACTAATATATAATAATATTAATATATAATATATATTAATATAATTTATTAATATATAGTATATATTAATATAATTTATTAATATATAGTATATATTAATCCTTAAAATTATAGCAAATGGATATCTATTTTCTTTTTTATAGGTTAACAAGATAGAAACATGAGCAGCATTGACATGTCAAGAGTCGAGAACATAGCAGGATATACATTTCAAAATGGATATCTGTTTACTAAATTATATAAAAAAAAAAATGGGACCATTTTGAGCATTCCAACAATCCCCACATTCTCTTTGTCATTGAAATCCCGTGTTTTCTATTTGTATCAGACAAATTTCAGCTTTTGGGAGATTCTTTTACACATTTTTAACTTTTACAATCATTTTGTGTGCTCCTTTCTATTTTTGCATATATGGGGAGCAGTAGTTGCTATAAGAGAAAGAAAAAGATAAAAGGGTTGCTCGTAGAGTGATCACAACCTCACTAGTAAGCCATCATTTGATAAATGCTCATTTAATGAGACAAACTTGTACTGATTTAAATCTAAATTGTAAAACATTAAATAGAGCACTCTCAAGAAGAGGAAGACTCAATAGTCCTATACTAAAGTGATACGATCATGTAATTTTAATGGGAGGCTTCCACATGTTTTATAAGAAGCTAACCGATAATGTAAAGATACAAGTGGCAATTTTTGGAACTCTCCTCTAGAGTATCCCGAATTAAAGGATGTTTTAAAGTTTACAAATTGGTAATCAAGATCACACAGCATCCCTAAACATTTCTTGGAGATGTAGCCAAACAAATTTATTACAACTTTGTCAAGGGCATACAAATTTGCAAATCTCTCAAAGGTATTTTGAGTCTTGCAAACCATTTTCTTTTGTACCTATTAATGTTAAGTAATGAGTGTTGTAAATACCATGTTGAGTTTTCAATGTATCATGAATTATTATGCCATATTCATTCTACTATGCATATTGGTGAAATGTTACAGGAGTGTCATGCAATGCAACTTCCCAAGTCATCTAGGGACTTGTTAGATTCATTTTTATGTGTTAGAGGTGATGGTTGCTTATTTTATAGAAATGATTGTTTAAATGAAACATCTTTGCAATGTGGTGGTTTATCAAAGTTTGTAACATGCTTGCATGAGGGAAACGATCATGATTTTGGTAACAATATTGTTGAGAAAAAAGGTTTGAGATAGTCAAATACACATTGAAGAGTGGAGGTGAAGGTTCTAGATGCGAGTTGGTTGCAAGTGAGGTAAGTATTGTTGATTTTAAGAAAAATATTTTCTATAAGTATGAAAGGCATAGCCACAGGTCGCAGTGGTTGGATCAACAATTCATGATGTGTAGGGAATCTTTCCCAATTGGAACTATTATATCTGTAGTTGATTTTAATAAAAATTACATATTACAACCACAAAATGAAGTACAATCACAATATTATAATTTTTTTCAAATTGATAATTTTGTCCACATAACATATAGACATGCCCTTGATAGTAAAAAAGAGGATAGGAAGATAATCAAGGAGTACTATTTTTACATGAGTGATGATAGATCTCATTCATCTAAGTTTGTGCAACATTGTTTTGAAAAAAAATTGAGTTCTTGCATGAAAGAGGTATTGTAATGGGTCAACATCTCATTTGGTCGGATAATTGCACAGGGTAATTCAAGAATGATCACATGTTTTATTGGTTGAGTAGGATGCATATAAAGAGGGGTGTACCACATATTTGGATTTTTTTAAGCTAGGCATGGAAAAGGTGAGCATGATGGCATAGGTGCATGTGTGAAGAGAGCTTTGGTTAAGGGTAAACCCACAAAAGTGGTTTATAATTTTAGTGGGGAAGGAAAAGTTGCAAAAAATGACCCCATGCAAAAAAAATTGGTTTTTGGGAGTTCAAGTGAACCAAAAGGGGGTTCACTAGAACCATGGTTCGAGTGAATCCATTAAATGCAAGGTCCCACCATTCTAGGAAAAAAA
>VDFB02228724.1:0-12170 GCA_007258455.2 Sequoia sempervirens
CACAAAATTTTATTTCAAACAATATTGAGACAAAACATATAGGTTTCTTATTTTAAATCTAAAAGCAAAATAAAAAATACTAAATTTATTTTAATAAACATAAAAATATTTAACATATTTTTATTAACATAAAAAATAAAATGAAAATACTAAATACTAATGAGTAAACTGGAAATCTATAATTTTATAAATATAATTTACAGCCACCTAAAATCTATAAAATATTAAATAATAAAAATACTAAAATATTAATAAGCCCTTAATACTAATAAAAAATACTAAATATTAATAAAATTATAATATGAAAATCTATAATAATATAAATATATTAATATAATTTACATTTTACTATTTTATAGTAAAAATGAAAAAATGAACTGTACAGATTAATAAATATTAAATAATAAGTAAACACAATATTTATTATTAATATTATTAAATACAAAATAAAATAATAATAAAATATTAAATACAGTTTAAAATTTAAATAATATTAAAAATCCTTCCTATATTTTTCTATAGGTGACAAATACAAAAATTGAACCCTAAATTTAAAAAAAAAAATCGAACTTCCTACCTCCTTCGACGAGAAGAGTACAGGCTGAAATTGGGTGATTTGCGGGAGTTGCAGAAGAAACGCCGTCCGCAGTTGATGTTGGATACGTCGAGCTCAGTGATTTGCGGGAGTTGCAGAAGAAATGTCGTCCGCAGTTGATGTTGGATACGTCAAACTCGAAGTAGATATGTCGAACTCAAAGTAGAGATTAGTTGATTCTTCAAACCACCAACGCAGAGTGATGGCCGTTGCTGATAGTTCATGCCAAAGCAGAGAGTGATGCCATGAGAGATGATACCGAAAAAGAGATAGGTTGTAGATGCCAGACAAAAGACGAGTTGCAGCCGCAAGAAAGAGATGGTTCGATATCAAACGTAGCCGTCAATTTTATAACGAAAAAACCCTAAAAAAAACCCTAATAAATCAATCGTTTTATAATATTTTTCAACGCCCATATTTGACCGACGAATTTGTTCGAATATGAACTAATTTCAACCCTTGTTTGAAATTGGCCAATTTGAATTTCATATTGAAATTGATTGAATATAGTGACTTAGCCTCTAACATTATTATCTTATCTGTTGGGTACTTAGGCAGCCTATACGGGTATGAAGAAAATCCTTGCAGCCTAATGTATTAAAATCTCGGAAATTGTATAAACCAGCACCCATACCTCTCAATTAGCTCCTGGGCATCCCTAGAGATTCTGTGATGTAACCTCTCCTGAAGCAGCCTCGTAATGTACATGGTGAATGAATCGTTGACACGCTTGTAGTAGGTTGTGCTCGACAGGTGCAACTGTGTACACGCCTCATGAATCTTGAATTGATGGGAGCCACAACCGACGGGTTCCTTGTAAGAAATCCCTCTGTACCTCGTCATTCGTGCCAACATGTAAACAAGATAGGAGCTCATGTAAAACGTTTTAGTCCTCCGCAAGCTCAGGAGTTGCTCATGTATATTGTCGCTGATCATCTCAGCCCAATTGACATAATCCTTGCCTTCCAACACCAGGTTGATGTAATAAAACATCCACGGCTCAAAAATATAAGACTGAGGGCAACCACCTACCCTGCTCAGCATCATGATGAGATCACAGTACTCCTGTTTCAAGTCCTCTGCTATGATCTGCTTCGGCAACTTCGCACGAGATGGCTTTGGAGTGCTCATCAGTGAGTGTTAATTGTATCCATGCACCGATTCAAAGCGAAGCATACATCACTCCGCTCGCTCCACGGACTTGTAAAATCATGTTTCTATGCGGGATCAGCTTCACCAATGGCTGGAATTAGAGATTGGCAAAGTGATGCCAGCCCATCACGGTGACATGATCGACCCGGTGTTGCTACCGTGGCGGTTAGGCGCCTCCATTATAAGCTCGAACACGAATAGGCGGAGAAAACCGCTACATATAATCCGCCGGACTGATGTTGTCTTGCGAAGTGACCCGAGCACCGATGACTTCCAATCCAGGAACAACTGCTGTTCTTGAAGGTCTCCAAGTTGACGGAGCCGAGGTTCGTGTCTGTCAACTTGCCCAATTTCGAAATGAACTTTGATTCTGGCATGAACGTTTTGCTGAGCTTCTTGATCATAGCCTGTCTTGAGGCACCATTGTCCTTTCCGGTTGTCCTCGCTTCAGCCATCTCAGCTTCTTCCTTGAATAAATTTGAATTCCGACACTTAGAGCAAGTTTCTAAGTGAACTTTGATGACTTTACTTCACAATCAGCAAATTGAATGACCTTGTATCAGCAATCAGCAATTTTAACTACTTCGTATCAGCAATCAGCAATCCCACACTAGCAAGTTCGTACTTTAAAAGTTCCTCAATGTTTCATCTCAATACAAGGCGTCCCTTCCAACTTTACTTCAGCAATGGCGTTTTACTTCACTAAGCTTAATTAATATAAGCAAGTACGAATCCAAATTCTTAGCAACCGGCGTACTTACTTTAGCAATGAATCAGATTTCAGCCACTAGCAAAGTCGTACCTCCTTCAACTCTCAGCACAAGCAACTCTGAACTTCAGCAAAAACCTCCTTAGCAATGGCGTACCTTTCTTCACTTTCACTCCTCAGCAAAATTCGAACTTCAGCAACTTAAGGCGTCCTCTTCTCAGCAACTCTCAAATGCGCCTCCTCAGCAACTTGCACTCTTTAGCAAAATTCGAACTTCTCCAAGCAACAGTCAGACTTAGCAACTTTGCCTTTCTCCAGTTGTGAAAATGAGTGAAAAACTTCTTCTCATTTTATAGCTAAAATTCAAGTTCTAGAAGACGTTAATTTTAGCCAGTGCCATTAAACTCCACTACTCCACTTCAAGAATTCGAATTTTCCCTCCCTGATGTTCCTGACACTTGTCTCCAGTCGTCGGGAATATTATTCTTCTAGAAACTTGACTTTGACTGGCGCCTTGGATTTTGCTTTCGAAAATTTAATTTAATTCATCTTCTTTTAACTCACCAGCCGGAGCTCTGTCACTTGAATTCAAATTTTTAACTTCATCATCTGCTCAGGAAAATTCATCTTCGAAGAATTTAATCACAATTATCTAGGCAACTCCCTTCGTATTCATCGTTTGAAGAAAATTCACTTTGAAAACACATTTTATTTACGTTTGCCTTAGAAAATTTGAAATTCTCCCTTAGGAAAATTCATAATTCAAGCACTGATTAAATTCCTCACTGAAAAAGTGTCGGCGAAGCTTGAAAGATTTGGAAATCCATTCATCATCGCAAACGTCCGGTACCCAGAAGAAAATTTTCGTCAGAATGTCTCGAATTCATGGGTACCCAACGAACGGGTTCGTTTAATTTTTCGAATTTTGAGCCTTAGAAAATTATTATTTCCATCATTTAAATTCGTTCTTCGCCTGTGATCACTCTGTGTTGCCCAGACTTCTTGAAAAATTTGAAGAACTTGAATTATCCTTGTCTCTGACTCCATCATTGAGAAAAGTTGCTCGTGCTCTGAGAATTTTCATCAGCTTGAAGCTCTAGGCGTATTTTCCAAGGAAAATAAATTTGCCTTAGAAAATATTTTAAAATCCTCTTGCACTTTTGAAAACTTGCCTTAGAAAAATTTTGATTGCCAGTGGAGAGGAATCTTCATTTAGAACATTTTATATCAACTTCATTCCCGGCACGCCTTGCACATTTCATCTTCACCTCATCCCGTATCACTCCACACTTAGAAAAAGTTCATTTAAAAGCCCAACGCCTTAGAGAATTTTTTTACACTTAGAAAATATTTTGTCTCCCCTTGAGGCGCCTAGCACATTTCAAAACATTTCAACGCCTTCAAGATTTTTAAAATCACCTTATAACTCCCTTCAAACATTGGCGCATACTTCACTTGACATTTTATTCTCCACACTTTCAAATATTTTCCAACGCCTAGCATATCACCTTAGGCGTCCAACACTCTTGGAGAAATCACGCCTAGCAAAATTATCTAAGGCCCACCACCTTGGGCGCACTCTAGCCATGAAGGAGGATAGCGCCCAAGCTTTCACCACCTTTCACCATGTTTAGGTAACATTTTTACCTTACTTACCACTTGTATTTACCATTTACCATCCAAACATGGGCGCATTTCCTTGTAGGAGGAGGACGAACTTGCAAATGCCTTCATGTGGCTTTTCAACTTCCGTTTCATGCATGATTTGGGCGCATTTTGGAGGGTGAGGAGGATAAAACGTGTTGACTTGTTGACTCTCTCTTCCTTTGGGCGCATTTCCATGTAGCAGATGGATGAAACTTCTCCAACGTCTTTGGGTGACCCTTCACCTTCCGTTTTTTGTCCTCACATGGCCCAGTTTGGGCGCATTTTAGCCTTGGAGAAGGATGAACAATCTTTGACCTTGTTGACTCTTTGCAAGTTGGGCGCATTTTCTCTTGTGTGAGGGATAAACATCAACCTTGGGCGCATTTCCTTGTTGGAGGCGGATTTTCATGTTTGACTTTGCTTTGACCACCTTGAATTTTGGGCGCATTTTCATGCTTGTGAAGGATGGGCGCATTCTGATGAGGGTGGCGGATTTTTCATACTTAGAATTTTTTATTTTTTTTCAACTTTCCTTCTTTCATTTTGGGCGCATTTTGCCCCTGCTGCAGGATGAAAACCTTTGACTTTTGTTTGACCTTTTTCAAACTTGGCGCATTTAGGCCTGTCTACTGGATGAAGTTCAAACTTAGAATTTTAATGCCTCCTCATCAACTGGGCGCATTTTCCTATGCCTGCTGGACGAAGTTTTGGACTTAGAAAATTTTCTATCACCCTCGCCAGCTTACGTGCCCTGCTATTTATAGTAAGTTCTCTGAATTTGCGCCTCTGAAGCTCGGAATGGCTTGAAATTTCAAACGTAGCATCCTCCTGACTTTATCAACTTGTCGACACTGCCACTTTTGATCACCCTGCTATTTTTAGCCTGTTTCTGAAGGTGGCTTACTATAAATAGTAAGCTCTTGTTTCTGATAGCTCCCAAGCTCCGATCGACGTGAAATTCGAATGAGGCGACCCTCACCACGTGACCTGCTGGTTGACACTGATGCATGCAACTGATTTACTATTTTTAGCATGTTTCCAATTTGACTTACTATAAATAGTAAGTGCTCCGTTTGTCCTGAAATTTCACCAGCAGATAGCCTGAAGGACGCTGATCGCAGTGGTTTACATCGGTTTTTGAAGATTTTGACTTTTGATGTCTATTTTTAGGCTCCGAAGCTGGAAACCCTAACTTGCACTGCATGCGTATCAAAAGATCTCCGTTTGTCTTCGTTTCTGTGGCATTGCGATCATTTCATTAGTCGAAGGCTATTTGAGTGGCAGCCTGTCGGGACATACACACTAAAATAGCAAGTTCCTTCTTGAGTGAGAATCTCGTTTGCGTAATCACCATCAGCGAAGCTCTCCCGAAAAACCATCAGAATCACGACTATAGAAGAAAAGCTCATTGTACAAACCACAAAATAGCCTCGGGAAGAATTTTGAATCTGAAAGTGATCATCTCGTCTTGCGTATTCTCGTCAGCGAAGGTCTAGAAAAACCAGGAAAGGAATATCCGGGACGGCTTGCAAGAAATCTACGCATCTCGGACCACACTGAAATGCATACGGAAGGCCGGTTTACTAAAATAGTAAGTTGTCCGTTTTTGCTCAAATTTGGCGGCCACAAGCCGGTCACGATATGCTACGAGATCTTGGGTGTGATGATCGGAATCTCAAAATCGACAATTATACTGAATTTCTACTTACTAAAATAGTAAGTACCTCGAAATTCAGTAAGCTGGTGGAAGCCCATTGGATGCCTAGCGACAACATTATTTAAGTTCAATTTTCAATTTCTCGCACTTTATCGACCACAGAATTGACGGAAAGATGAAACCTAATTTTGAACTTGGCCAATATTTTCGTTTAAAGCTGTTAGCTGACACAACCCGGTGGACGGCGCAAAAGGCAGAAACTGACAAAAGGCTAGGAGCAGACAAAAGAAATAAAGTTACATCTTGGATGGAAGTGATGTCAAAAAGGTCTGTGAGGTCTGTAGCATATGATTTGGCCATAGCCTTCTTTCACTTTGTTTGAAAATTCTGAACTGAACCATGTCTCTCCTTTTCTGTTTGAGACCTTTAACTTGATGAAACCTACTTGAAATACAAGTCTCATCTCCTTCTCTTAAGTGTAAGTATACCGAATGGTCTTTCATGATATGTTTGACATCGAGCAAGGATTCTCTTATATTCCTGATAATAATTGATGGACCTTTATTCTAGATGAAAGATTTGAATTCAGGACATTGTAAAACAAAACACGAAATCCTTATTGTCGAATAAGACTCCTTAATCTTCTCTCATTAAATCAAGAATAGCAGTTTATTATTACTCAGATGGGTTAAGTTATGAGATGAATCCCTCTTATTCTGAAAAGGATAACAACATAATCCTTAACAAGATGTGAAACCAAACCAAGTTCTTGAAATGTAAAGCCTGAAGGTTAAGACTTAACCTTAAATTAAGAGGAGAATGACAACCAAACCTGATAATGCAAGATTATAACTTGAACTGAGAATCATCATGTCGAGCAAGGGTGAGAGTGCTGACGGTAGAGTAGTGCCAGAGTTATCGGCACAGTAGAGCTAGAGATATCAACACAGTAGTGCTAGAGATATCGGCACAGGAGTGCCAATAATCTTAAAATCCTTGGCCAAGGTACGATGCTAGATTCAACATCTGTCAGCTATCAAGTACTAGATATACCACTGATTAGAGTGGCCTTTTTGGTTGGGAGGTACCCTTAGTAAGGTTGATTAGGAGGTATAGGTCCTTGACACCAGGCTCAGAGGCATGATGATAATTTGATCCATGTTGATTACCCTTGTGAAGGGTTGGGTTCTTCAATTGAAGAAACTTAGGGGACCAGTTGGTCTTGGTTGGGCGGTAAAGCCCTTGATGATATTTCTCTTTCCTCAAGTAATGATGATCAACATTTCAGCTTAATGAAGACTGCATAATGGGATAGTTCCTTCTGCTAATTCAGGTACAAATAAATGTTCATTTGAGTACTTTATTGTGAGTACTTTATTGCTACATTTACTGTTTTGTAATTAATGCATTGCTCAAAGCTAGTTTGAATGGAAAAGATAGATAGTTAATCGCTTTACTTAGTTATGAATGAAAGTTAATGATGCCCTAGCAGTTACTCTTCAGATCGTTATTTTATGCTTGATGAAACCCTAGATGGAATAGATAGTTAGTATTGTCAGATGAAGTTTGGCAGTCAGTTTCCATTTCATAAACCATAGAATAGCAACTGTTATATTTGTTTCATAGCTGCAGAATTTGTTCGTTACTTTTTGGAAGCAAGAAAAGTAGTTATTATCTTTCTGTAATTTTCTGATATATGTTTACAGTTAAAAGTTTTACATTCAGCTGAAAATGGAAATTATATGAATGGTATGATGTAACGACATCAGATTTAACTTTCTTTTCCGTCTAACTACAAAAGAAAACCCTAGTTTGACAGTTATTTAGTTATATTCTTCCGTGAAACGGGTGGAGGAAATAGTTAGATGTTTCACTTCAGCTGAAACTGAAAACTTAGAAGTTAGTTGGAGATTCAATTGTCTTAGTTGAACTTGATTTGGAAACCCTAGTTGATAACAAGCCAGTTGGACTTCAGTTGAAAGTTAGTTTTTAGTTGAATTTTCAAACTATAAATTGGATAAGTTTTTACAAACATACATATATATACATATGTATACATATGTATATATATATATAGTATATGTATACATATATATTTAGATATATATACATATATATACATATACTATATATATGTGTATATGTATATATACATGTGTATATATATATATATATGTATATACATGAATATATACATAAATGTGTATATATATGTATATATATATATGTATATACACATACATATATATACACATGTATATATATATATATGTATATATATATATATATATATATATATATATATATATATAAGCTCATAATATCATATCATTTGCAATCTTATGCGGAAAACAAAGCTCATAATATCATATTATAATTATAAAAGCTTGCTTACAATATGTTGACAATATGCATATAGATTTCTGTTCATCTAGAACGCTCGAGGCGTAGGAGAGAGCATACGTCTGATATGTAGACACAGGGACCTTAAACCTAGACCTTAGACTCCTATCTAGAAATCTCCCAATGATAAGAATGAGGCGTTCCCAGCAATTTATAGAAGGGGCAGAGCTTGTAACCTTAAGGCAATTTACAATAAATTTGGAGTCCGTCCATACAAGAATGACACGTGTCCCACTACCTATTGCACTATGGAGGAGACAGTTGTTAAGTAGTCTGTCATAAACACTAACATAGTGGAGAATAAAGACATTCACTTTTTGGACACCCGTGAGTGAGAGGGGTCCACTTAACACTCGTAAGTGGATACGAGGATCTTGCTTTTTCTGACAGGGTTGCTTCCTGTTGTCACTTCTTAACGTGGGTGGCATCATGGCATAGACAAGCCCATGTGCTAGCTAATCAGAATGGTACTGGATCTAATAGTTCATTAGGTAACATATGGTAGACTAATTCCCAATCTTCGGACCGGGGGTTGAAAGCATAATCTAGTTGGATCCGGTAATCTTGAGAGTAAGCTCGGTCCATTTCAATTCTTCGTGCAAGGGAGGCAGGCTTTAATTTGATCTCCATATCTTCAATCCTGACTTCTGATTTCCATCTGGTTTCTAAAGGGTATAGCTCAATTCTAGGGAAATCATATCCTGTTTTAGGATAATGAGTCAGATATTGTGTCATTGAGTTGCACGTCTTACTCCAAATCTGAGGATGTATGAAATTTAAGAATCCTATCATATTTGGATTGAATCGTGCTCCTATTAGATCAGTATAGTCTTCAAATTCATTTTGGTCAAAGCTTATCCTGCCAATGAATCCATATTTCAAATTTTTAAGCAAATTCAATTTGCTTGGCTTAGACCAATTCATACCCAATAATCCTTTAATCCTAATATGAAGTCCATCATTTCCACACCAATGCCTCATTGGAGCTTTATCTAGACCTATAAGAGCCTTAAATTCTTCCTCTTTATCTGAATCTACTAACCTTGTCCATGATAGTATTTGATCTTTTGTCTTAGATCAAGAAGCCATTTATTGAGGAAGTATGATTCTAGTAATAATCGAACAATGTCTTCAGGAAGACATGGAAGACTTAATCTTATTCCATTACCATATTCTACCATATACATAGGGGTTCCATCCATCCTGTACCAATCTGGGGCATTGAATTCTAAATCATGATAAATGGATCCAACAAGTTCTCTTGTCAAAGCATCAGCTAAAGGATTATTGTCACCCTTGATCCATTCTATATCAAAGTCATAACCAAGAGATTCAAAATACCATTGGGCTATCCTTCCTTGGGCTATATCCTTGTTGGGCTTCTTTTTGAGCAGACTCCTCATGGTTTGGCTATCAGTGCGAACTATGTAATGTCCCCTTCCAGTTAACATCTCTCAGTTCTTGAGATTAGCCTACTATGTGGCCCTCGTAGGCTGATAGGGTGGATAGAGGGTCTTGTTGAGGCATGGCTTGGCTTCAATTATCAGAATCAGTCAGTTTGGCTTTCGTTCAGGGTCTTTTGGACATCATTTGCTTGACTTACTATTTTTAGTAATTGGAGACACTCAGTGGAGCACCCCTGCTATTTTTAGCAGTATGGTCTGGTCATATGCAGATTCAGTCACTTATCATCCGGCTTCAGACAGTTTGTCATTTGGACTTGTATTGAGAGAGATATTAATATTTATTTGCCAAAATAAATATTAATTTAATTAAAGCTTATATTATAAAGTTATAATATAATTTAATATTATAACTTAAGTGACTTTTTGAAGGGGGTCGACCATCATGAAGGGGCCACCTTTTAATTAATTATTATAATTAAAAGGGCATCCAAACTATTGAAATATTAAAAGTGAAATTCAAGTTTTATTTAAATGATACTTTTTTGAAGGAAATCGACCCAATTGAGAAGATATAAATTTTCTTTGAGAGAACTTCATTCATTATGATATGAAAAATGATTTTAGCCAATTTCTTTTTTAGAGAACGAAGCCAAGGGTTTCAGTTGTCGCCTGCATTGGAGAACGAGCCATCTTCAGTGTTTGCAATTCAGAGGCTGTGAAATATCAGCTAATTTATTGCCTGCAATTGAATAGCTTCATTCAGAAGTTATTATAGAGTTCATTGTGTAGTTATTATTTAGGGTTTGATTCAATAATTGTCCAGAGATAGTGATATTCTTGAGCGGCTGGGTTTGATATACATCTGGCACATTTCCCAAGGTGGTATAGATTTATGCATTGCTGGTTTAGGGCCGTACTTCTTCCACAAGCTTGGACGCCTTGCTTTTTGGTCTTCTTCTGTCATAGGGTGGGACGCCTTGATCTCTGGGATAGCCTGCACCAATCTCGAGGCTGGAGAATGCTCTTCTGAGGTCTACCGTACTCAATCTTCACCAATCTTGGCGGCTGCAATAACCAGATTTTCTGGATAAATGTTATTGCTTTTTACTATGCATGTTGTCCGATCATAGATGTAATCAGTTTGGAAGAACAATAAATATTCTGGCATCAATATATCAATTAGATTCCATCATATTTCACACTGTAATATTTTATTTAAATTTTGCAAGCATTTTCTTTCAAAATCACACCAATATCTTCATGAGCAAAACCACGAAAAAATAAGAAACACTCAAAACAATGGATTCAGAAATTGTAAGAAAGCGGAAGTTTCTCTTCTGGAGTGAGTATGAGCAGGTTTCCTGCCATCGAGGTTCCAGATTCATATGTGTTGATGCGGTTTTTGTGACCATACCAAATAGGCAGAACAAAATAGTTTTGGGGCTACTCCGTCCTCTCTTGATCAAAGTATTCCATGCGCTAAGATTGCGAGAAAGTTCGCATGTTCAACTCCAAGGTTCCTTTAGTGCGAATAGACCCAGTTTGGTTGATGTGTATTGCTGTGTTCGTACTAGGGGACTTACACAATTGTTCAGATTTCTTGCAGTCAGCAGCTAACGTATGATTTTGAAGGGGAATTCTTACGTGTATGATTTGACAATGTGGTTCCTTTCCTAAGACTAATAAGAAGGTGCGGAAAGTAAAAGGGGAAAGGGGCCTAAGAAATTTATACTCTATTCTAAATGCAGGGTATGTGGGGCTTCATCTCAATAGACTTCAACCGGATTTCACCTAGCCTCCGTCGGACAGCCTCAGCGAAATCGGTGCAGTAAGGGGATGGCAAAAGGTATTCCAGTTATAGTTTAACATACATACACCAGCCGAACAACGCATATAAATTATGTAAGCCATAACCGAAGTTAAACACAAGATGATGTCCAATTGACCACGCAAGGCAGACTTATCATCAACAAGCCGCTAGTGGTATGGAATAAAATGAAGCTATCTCAATAAAACGCCACACACCGAAGTAAGCTACTTGCATGAATTTAAGCTACTTGGATACGAAAGGAAGAAGAAACCTTGCTAGCATTTCATGACAAGACGAATTCCATCATCAATGAAAAGATCTATTATCATAAAATGTGTTGCACAACAATCTCTTCAAAAGTTTTCAAAGGGAAAACTTTCTCTCTTCTCCAAATTATGCAAAATGCTCTACAATACTACTCTAAAGCTCTCTCAATGTCTACTCTGATTCTAACTTTCTAACTGTCTAACTATGTTGCAAATGAGGGGGACTCCCCCTTTTATAGCTAACCAAGTCCCAAAGGACGGCTAGGGTTACAATCAATAGAGTGGCCAGAATCGTGCCACCTCAGCCCTAACCCTAAAAACTGCCAGAATAGGGAGTGGTACATTAAATGAATCAAAGATTCCCACTCACTCCCAAAATAGCAAATGTAATAAATGCTCCACATTCAATCTTCTAGAAGATCCTCGTCCAGTAGTGTGTTCCCATTGGCCTTCTCTTTGACTGCCAACTCAACAAATCTGCTAAGTACAGCCTCAACCTCATGAACTGAAATAGGCGGAACACAA
>VDFB02228725.1:0-21350 GCA_007258455.2 Sequoia sempervirens
CTTTAGTATAGATTGATAGTGTAGTTTGAAGAAGAGGGAAGGTTTTCCCTTGAAAACTTTGTAAGAAATTGTTGTGAACACTCTCTCAATAAAAGAGTTTTTCATTGATGGTGAATTTCGTCTTTGTTGTGAGTAGCTAGCAAGGTTTCTTCGTCCTTCGGATTCAAATGGTAGCTCAAAGTAGTATAATTTTTTTATTCCATGCAAGTAGATGTTAACTGTGGAATGTGGTGTTTGATCTAAGCAACTTCGTCTATCCATACCACTAGTGTATTTGCTGATGGTGAATGCGCCTTGTGTGGTCAACTGGAATATCATGCACTTAACTTCAATCACAGCTTGAATGATGGTATGCGTCGTTGTGATGGTATCTTCATGTCAAGTGGTGGTTTGAACATCTTTAGTCATCTCCCTTGAAGATTGCACCGACTCCGTGGAAGCTGTCCGATGCGAGGCAAAGCGAAGTCCGGTTGAAGTTTGCTGAAGTTGAGCTCCATATCCCACGCCTTAGAATAGATTTAGACTCTCTGAACCCTACACCATTTCAATTCAGTACTTTCTTGTTAGAATAGGTAACTCACGCTTCATAGATAAATCTTTCGAGCCTTTGAATTCCTTTCTCCGCTGCCGAACAATTCCGTAAGTCCCCTTGAAATACCAGCAAATCACATCGAGCCAAACTGAGCCTATTCGCACTAAAAGAACCTTGGAGTTGAACGCATGAACTTTCTTGCAATCTTAGCATGCGGAATACTTTGATCAAGAGAGAATAGGGTAGCCGTTGGCAACTTTATTCTGCGTTGGTGCGGTCATGAAAAACACATCAACACTTCCCCTCCTAATTCGAAGAGCACTCATTGCGTAGTGTGCATAGCTGTCCGTACCAACTCTTACTCTAGAGGTGCTAGTTGTTACTCCAACACTCCAGCGTGCAGGAGGTGCCAATCTTTGCAGGTCAGAGGGTTAGAGTAAATGAAGAACAAGAAATGGAAGAAGTTAACCGGCCATTGTCTAGGTAGCCTGATAGTCAGAGCGCTAATGTTCCTGGGAGTGCTAACCAGCTAGATGAAGATGAAGAAACAAAAACAGACACTTGCTTGGATCGTGCACTCGAGGCAGCTTTTGAGGACGAGGATATTACGGAGCTTGAAGTTCGGGGTCTTGAGGAGGATAGTCATGTAATGTCCCGTTTCTGATGGAAGCACTTAAACCTGAATCTTGCTTTCAAAGTGTTCTCAAAGAGACATTAGGAACGTTAGAGATCAATAAATTAAAATTTTTAGTAATAACATCTATTAAGTTCAAAGATGATATAAATATTTCATTCTTGTCAAAGGATTATTCATTTCCTCCTTATCACTCACTATGAATGATTCTTCTTCAATATATTTCATAAGCACATTAGATATTAAACATCTTTCAACATCATAGATGGAATTCTATTATACGTAGTGAATGAATAGAGTCACTATTACTTATAAGGCTTAATAATTGCTACAAGCATCATTATTGGATAGTCATTAAATATATATATATTATATATATATATGTATGTATATATATATAAATATACACTTATCAATTGTTAACATGCCCTTCCAACTCTCAATATACTTATCCATCCTAATATATTCAAATATACTCATAAATCTTTTAATATACTTAAATAAATTTATAAACATCAACTTTAAATTAATAATTTACCTAAATTCCTATTCTTACCTTCTAAACATTATTAAATGAATCCATACTATAATGGAACTCATACATTTATACTTGCAGATAATAACCATGATAAGAATAATACATAAATAATTAATTTAGTTCATAAAATAAATATATATATACATATATCTACATATATAATTGCAAACCCTAGTTATATACCACAAAGTAACAAATATATAAACATTAAACATACAGCAGCATACAATAATTATAATGGACTTACCACTGTTGCTGTTTATTCCTTGGGATCAGGTTTCCAAAGACCTTTTATTGGAAAGATTCCTTCTACTAGAACATACTCTTCCTTTTTCCTTCCATTCTCCATCCCTTCACCTTCCTCTTTTTTCCAGCTCTTTATTCCCTTATACCATTTGATATGCCTCTTCATGAAAAGAGGTGTTTCTTCAATGCATGAGTGGACGTGCCTTTTCATTAATTAATTCTTAAGTCTTTTATTGTGATTACTGCTGCCTTTGTTATCTTCTAAAGCTTCTTCCAAATAATTCCAACGATTCCTACCTTTTAATATATTAATCCCTCCTTAATAAGAATCGCCACCTTTGCTGACTTTGGTAATATAAAGCGCTGCCCCTTCCTCATTGAATCGATGTGTCCTATTATATATGCCTTGTCTTTGATCTATCTTATTTTATGTTTTATATATTTTTATATTAATATATTATATGTGAATATATTTATTTTTTATATATGTATATATTTTAATATTTGTGGTATTTATTTATTTCATATTTGGTGTTTTATTTAAATTATGATTTGTATTATTTTATTTTGTATTTTATATTTGTAATTTATTTCATTTATATTTTGTATATTATATTTATAATTATAATTATCTTCAAATCGTAAGTACTCATGTTTAGATTTTGACATTCATTTGTATTTTATTTATTCGCATTTATATTCTAACATGTATTGTTTTTACATGTCCTAATTCGGGGACATGACAAGTCAGCACATGAAAATGGATGAGCCTCAACTGAACGTTGCTGAAGAGGAACTTCATGAAGTAGAAGCAACAAAGGAGCAACCCCTTGTTGTCTGTGGTGCTCAACAAAATGTTCCAAATTGGCTCACAAGTGCAATAAGGAGAGATCAGGAGGACGACACCGACCCGACAGTAGAGATGGAAGACTCCTTAATAGAATAAGCGAGTCACCTAAGAGGAAGAGAGCCAGAAAGTATTCCAGGATGGAAACAAATGAGTCTGGTTCTTGCACTATTCATGTTGTGGTTCTGAGGGAAGAATGTGATCTAAATGAAGTGATGCCTGAAAATTACACGATCACTACGGTTGAATTGGGGCGCCCTACTGGAGTACAAGTAATCGAGGAAGCTGAAAACTCCTTCCAGGCACTAAAAGATAGGCTACTTCGAAAGGGAGAAAAATACAAGAGGCTGAAAAGAGAGCATAGGGCGTTAGTTGGGTATGTGCAGCATCTAGCACGTCCATGTGCTCAGGAGAACCCAACAGTGGAACTTCCACCTGAGCTTCCACGGGAGTCAATCAGCGGGCTTGAGGAAATGAAGAAGGCCATTCAAGAGGGAGACAAGTGGATTGGCGGTGTTCGTGCTGAAGCTGAGAGATTCATTGTAGATCTTGTCTCCTCTTTCCAGCATGCTTCTAGCATCCTCTCCCGTATGGAGAACATTGAGCAGGCATGGAATGATACTCACATATTTCAGAATAAGACTATTCCACGCCTAGCTGCTCTGATGCGTATGCCGGTGCAGACTTTGATTGAAGAGGGGGTGATTCAGGCAGGAGATCGATATGATTTTCCAGGCTAGTATTCTACTGCATTCACTGGCCGAGGTTTCTTTGACACAGCTAGGACAGAGTTAGTCAAGATTAGGAAGGCCATGGGAAATATGCAGGAGGGTGTCTTCAACACGCTGGAGGCATTGTTCACGAAATGACTAACTCCCGAGGAGGTGACAGTGGATGGATTGAAGGGAAGATTGCAACTGTTTTTCTTTGAGATGAGAGTATTTGCTCAGGTGGACTTTGAGAATATCTCCATGTTCTCCGCTATTATTCAGAGCACGCAGGAATCCATCGAGAGTTGGAGAAAGTCTTGTATCCGATAGGAGCAGACGATTGCTATCCTTGAGTACCAGCTTAATCTTACTCCGACTATTTCCGAACAAGAGGTTGATGCAGTGTTGGCCCGGTTCGTTGCTTTTGCGGTTAGAGAGAAGAGCAATGGGAACGGGATCCTGGACGAGAATCTTCTAGAAGGGTAGTGGGCATTTATTGCCCATGGTGGTCAAAGGAAGAATCTGCCTATTTTGTGCTCATTAATTGCACCACTCCTCCACCTTCTGGGTTTTTTAGGGCAGAATCTAGTCTAGGACTGATGTGGCTTAATCTGAGCCATCCATTGTAATTTGATTTGGACCGTCCATTGAGATTGGCCAGCTATATAAAGGGGACTCCCCTCATTTGTACATTATTAGACTAGAGAATAGACATTCTAATAGAGCATAGAGAGACAGTTTAGAGTTAGCATAGTTTCATTGCATAACATAGTTTGAAGGAGAAGGAAAGTTCTCCCTTTGAGAATTTTGTAAGGAATTGTTGCGAAGACTATCATAATAAAAAGAGTTTCATTGATGGTGAATTTGTCTTTTGTTATGAGCAGTTAGCGAGATTTCTTCGCCCTTCAACTTCAAGTAGGATTAAAACTAAAGTGATTTTTCATTTTTCATGCAAGTAGTTAGCTGTGGATTTGTGGTGTTTGATTGAGGTAGATTCGTTTAATCCATACCACTAGCAACTTGCTGACGGCAAGTTTGCCTTGTGTGGTCAACTGGAAATCATTTCAAACTTAACTTCGATTGTGATTCACATGTTTGTATGCGTCGTCCTGATGGTATATGCTTGTTGAATTGTAATCTTAATACCTTCCGCTACTCCCTTGAAGATTGCACCGATTTTGCTGAAGTTGTCCAACGCGAGGCAAGGCAAAATACGGTTGAAGTTTGCTGAAGTCAAGCTCCGCACATCTTGCACTTAGACTAGAATTTAGGCTTTCTAAACCCTGCACACATTTAAATTCCGCACAATTCTGGTTAGCATAGGAACACGTACCTCATCGCCAAATCATTCGCAACGCACAAAATCCCCTTCCAATCATTAACCCGCTGTCAGCTGCAAACCTTGTGAACAATTGTGTAAGTCCCCTCGTGTAAACAACAAATCACAATGAACCGACTGAGGGTATTCCATAGCATTTTCGGAACCTTGGAGTTGAACATACGAACTTTCTGGCAATCTTAGCGTATGGAATTCTTTGATCAAGAGAGAATGGAGTAGCCTTCGGATACTTTGTTTTGCTGATTGGTGCGGTCACAAAAATCACATCAACAGATCCCAAGGCCTTTACTTGTTGTGACCTTTTCACACATCGCCCCATTCAAAAGAGGGACCCCCCTAATTTTTGCCCCATTCGGGTCTTTTGGCTTTGGTTTTGGGTGGTTTTGCGGCATTCTCTCTTGGTTCCTTATGTCTTTCCAGGGATGTACCTGTCTTTTGGCCCAATTTGGAATTTTGGCCAAGTCTGGGGTGCATTTTGTTATATTAGGGTATTTATTCTTTAGGCTTAGTTTGGGGTCAAATTGAGTAAGCAGATTGAAATATGAGCTTGGCACTGCAATCAGGAGGCTTCAGGCAGGTTCCCATTAAAATTTCATTGAATTCTGACAACTTACTATTTTTAGTAAGTACTCCATTTGGGACCTTTTTCTCAGGGCTTTTCTAAATCTGATTGCTACATCATGTTTAGAGCCCTTTGAGCAACTTGCATGCAAAATTTGAACGAATTCTGTGAGCTTACTATTTTTAGCAGGTCCACTTTTAGCAGGTATGATGTCACCCGAACAACTCTAGATCTTTAGTTTCTAGAGCAGAGCAGTACATAGTAGAAACGGCGTCGAACGGAGGTCAATAGAAGCACATGCAATGAAATTAGGGTTTCCTACTTTTATGCCTAAAATGAAGGGCAAAACTCAAGAAAAACAAAAAAAGAGTGTATCCCATTGCGGTCAGAATCTTCTGATGAGTCTACAGGTGAAATTTGAGCGCGATCCGCACACTTACTATTTTTAGTAAATCATCTTTGGAACGAGTCCAAAAATAGCAGGTGAGCGTAAAAGGCTGGTGTGAACAAGTTAATCAGGCCATGAGGACCACGTTGAGTGAATATCAAGTCTTGAGGAGTTGCAGATGTTTGAGAATCACGAGAACTTCAAAAGTTACTAAAAGTGGAAATACAAGGGCAAGCCGGGCAAAATTGACTAAGTGTTCAAAATTCACCCTTATGCATTAAAAATGCACTTATGATATCTTTATGGGTGAAGGTTTTCATAAATTTCCTCGTGTAAGGGGCATAAAAATATTCTGTGTTAGAAGCTTCTCTAACACTCCTCATGTATATGCGCCTAAGAGGGAGACAAGAGGGGTTGAAAATTTCTAAAAATTGAGATTCAATGTTATACCCCCCCCTTGAATGCGCCTAGAACATGACTTGAAATGCCCCCAATGCCTAAGATCAATATGCGCCCAAGGCAAAGGGGTAGAAGAACGCAAAGTATAAGGTAAAAGTGCGCCAAAGCTTCATGGCGAAGATGCGCCCAAAGGGTGGGCTAAGTTGTGCCTAAGGGATGGATGAGAATGCGCTCAATATACGCCCAAGGCAAGCGAAAAATTTCTAAGGCATTGAGATTCAATGTTATACCCCCCCCTTGAATGCGCCTAGAACATGACTCAAAGTGCGCCCAAACTTCAGGGTTATAGGTGCCCAAGGTGAAGTGCGCCCAAGCGCCCAAAATGAAATGCGCCCAAGCACCATGAGTCAAATGTGCCCAAGGCAAGGAGGGTAAAATGCATCTAAGTTAGATATGTATGCACTCAAGTGGTAAATAAGGGGTAAAATTTTAAATATCGGGAAGGAGGGAGGGGGGAAATATTAAATGAAAAAATGATTCCCCCATGAATATTCGAAATAACAAAATGTTACAATGAGCCAAAGGGGAAATTCAAACTTTCACAAGGGAAAGAATCTTCGACAAAGGCAAGGTTTATGACAAACAGGACCCGCTTTGGTGACAACTTGCCCATCACCTCTCCAAAATTGGAAATTGCCAAATAGTGGGAGGGGAAACTTAATGAATTTGCTAAAATAAACTCCCTCACGAATTAGCAATATTCTTTGACACGATTATTTAAGCCACAAAATTTTCATTTCTTCTCACCATTTGCAAGTGCGAAGTTGTGGCTTTGAGGGTGGGGAGAAAAATGTTGAGGTGAAGCTGCTGAAGTGAGCAAGTCAAATCAGCAAGCTAGGTGCTAAGGGTGGAATTTTTAAGTGCCAAAAGTAATATTCATACTGTTGGAAAAAGTGTTGAGGTTTGGAGTTCGAATTTTTAATGTTGAGGCTCCTTATTTTCGAAGTTTGCTCCACATTTTGGCTATCCCGGGGTTATTTATTTTCTAAGTTTAAATTTTAATGCCTATCTTTTGTTTTGTAGGATGGCTGAAGCAGGCAGAGGAGCAACTACAAAGGTCAACAAAGCTGCACGAAAGGCTGCCAATGTTGAGTCAAGCAGGGCCAATATATCCAGGCAGGTAGTGATAAAGAAATTAAGAAAAACATTTCTTCTTGAATCCAAGTTTACATCGAAGTTGGGAGAGCTAAATGATACGAATCTCGGTTCATACAATTTCGAAGCACTCAAAGGTCGGATGTACGGGATAGGTGGCTATCCTCCATTAGACACGACACATCAAATTATGAAGAGTGGACTTTATGCAACTGCTGGTTTTCCACTAGCTATCCAGTGTTCGGAGTTAATCCTGGAATGTGCCAACTGCTACAAGCCGGAGTGAAGGGTTATTATTTCCTCTTATGGAAAATTGTTTGCCAATCTTACGCCTGAGGCCACCGGAGAGGCGTTTGGAATCCCTACTTTCAATGAGATGGTATAGAGAACGAGGGAGAGGGTTGAAAGGATGTATGCTTTTACTTTTGAGAGATGCACTGGAATGATAAATTCTGTTTGGATGCAGAAGCCCAGGCCTCCTCACACCAAGCTCCCCAAGCAATTTATTTCAGATGATGTGAAGCAAGAGTATTGTGATCTAATAATGATGCTTAGCCGAGTGAATGGAAGTCCTCAATCGTACATCTTCGAGCCATGGATGTTCTACTACATCAGGATTGTGCTGGAGGGGAAGTGTTAGTTTTATAAGATCAGATTGACATGCACAGAGATTAATTCAAAATTAACACAAGACACAGCAGATACCCTGGGAAAACCCTCCTCTTGAGGGAGAAAAACCCAGCCAATAATATCTCTTATATTATTGAATCAATAATGAAGTCTTCTTTTACAATTGAGGCCAATATGAGAGCCTAATACATGCACAATAGTCTGATGCAACAGACTGAGACAATCTAATGAAGAGCACAACCAACAATATGATGAACACCTTCTTCAATGGTAAACTCAACTTCCTCGAGAGAACTCACACACTTAGAAAATGATATCGAACTTAACTTGATGATATTATAACGAAGGATATCATTTTAATATATATACAAATGGAGGAGAAAGGTCGTAACCTTTCAAGACAAGTCGGCCACAAGAATGAACACGTCTAAAGGGAGAAGCACATCCCTTCGAAAATCGCGTCCATGAGAAGAATGAGGTCGTCCTCAATAAATTGCAGCTCATTATCCATTGAGGCTCTTTATTAAAGATTGTTATAGATGTCTCTTCATAACACATGTTGGCCTTAACAAATAAAGGTAACTCTTCAATAATCGTGCCTCATGAACACTCAATAAATTAAATAGACAAAGGCTACAATTTAATTTATCAAATGATGGCTGGAAGAATATGACTGAAGCTATATCATAAACATCAACACTCCCTCTCAGCTAGGGAGGATACTTCCAGCTGCACAAGACAAATCACCTCATCGTGATGTCTACCACTATGGCTACAACCATAAGTGAAAAGAAGAATCACCTTATCGTGATATTAGATATCGCCTCAACATGATATCAACCATAATGGCTACAACCATACTATGGTGTGTACAAGTGTTCATCACTTGCGTGATGTTGTCATCTCAACATGACTTTCACCATGGCTCTCCTAGAGGGTGAAACACAAGTACAAAATGTGTCATGGAGTCACACACATGACATCCACCATGACTCTCTCAGAGGGTGGAAACAAGGGCTTTCACCTCAAATCTCAAAGAGAAATGCATTAATAAGCGATTTCACCTCGAACTTCTCTTTGCAGAGTAGAACTCATTAAACAAGGGATTTCACCTCGAACTTCTCTCACAAAGAACTCATTAATCAAGGGATTTCACCTCGAACTTCTCTCACAGAGAAGAACTCATTACAAGCTATCACTGATACTAAGACTCTTTCTCAGTTAAGGATGGATTTTGCACCATACCAAGCTTATCTCGAAAGTACACAAACTTGATTCTGGAGAGAGGCTTGGTGAGAATGTCTGCTGTTTGCTCATCAGTAATATACCTCAACTGTATAGCCTTTCGCAGTACCATATCTCTAATATAGTGGTACTTGATCTCAACATGCTTGGTTCTGTCATGAAACACAAGATTGACAGAAAGCTTCACACAACTCTGGTTATCACAATGAATGATAGTAGGCTCCATTGATTTGTCCAAACAATCTTGCAAGGAGCTTACGAAGCCACACTGCTTCCCGAGCTGCCATACAAGCTATAATATATTCTGCTTCTGCTGAACTTAATGCTCCAGACGACTGCTTCCTGCTGCACCAGAATATCATGGCAGATCCCAAACTGAAGCAACATCCAGAGGTGCTCTTCTGATCAACAACACAACCTGCCGAAATAGAATCTGTATAACCATGCCGCTCCAGAATCACACTTGAAGAATATCTCAGCCCATATCCAACTGTCCCACGCAAGTATCTCAGGACATGTTTCGCTGCAACAAGATGTACCTGACTCGGTTCACACATCAACTGACTAAGTGCACTTACTGCATAGTAGATTTCAGGTCTAGTGTTAACTAGATACATCAAGGATCCAATCAACTGCCTGTACATCGTGGGATCCACCAAGTCTGAACTAGCTGCAGCCTCCTTCAACTTGTGCAAGTTGGTTTCCATAGATGTAGACATGGATTTGCAATCCATCATACCAAATCTCTAAAATATCAATAGTACGCTCCCTCTGAATTTTTAAGTACTTGCATCAACCTTCTGACCTCATCGTCCAAGATTGCCTGCAATGCTTGCCTCAGTTAAATGTTTTCTAGTGCACACCTCTGGTACTGTAGAGAGATTAGGGTTGACCTCCTCAACCTCATTGCAGATCACTCTATTCTAAATACGTTTGCGGAGCTACCAATATCAAATCTAGATGACTGTCTTGAGCAATTATGATCTCAGCAGTTGAAGGGATCCTCTAAGGATTTAGCACCTAGCCTTGCAATACAGTAATCTTCACTTCTTCTCAATGAGTTACAAAACTCCCTCTTGATCCCTGCTTCAGAGATTGCAAAGAATACTTCTAGAAGTGAACTCCCTTTAGCCACCAACTCAGTTCCATGGCTGCAAGTTGTGACTTCACACTTGATCATTTCTATGGTCGGCATGATTTCCTCTCAAGATGCCTCAAGCTTTTCATCACTAAGCAATCTCTCATCACCTTCTTGCTCCTAGATTTGTCCTGGAAGCATTTTAAATAGAGATTACTAACAGTTTATAACTATCCAAAGAAATACCAAGACTGGAATCATACAAGGTTTACTATCTCAGGTTATAACATGAATACATAAGAGTTTATGAGCATTATTAAAACATGAATCAAATAAATCAACCTATAAGAGAAATATATCAAAAGATCAAAATAAAGGGATAAATAAACTTATCTTTATTGAATTCTAATAAAACTCTTTCTTCCATCTTTTACTCCTCTTGAGAGTGCTAAACTCAACACAATAAATGATAATCTGCAAAACTATAGATTTCTTGAATGCATTATGCAGTTAGCATGTAGAACCAACTCTCTCCAAGAGTTAAAGGCTCTATCACAGTTCATGCACAAGAGAAGGATATCGATGTGATCATCCAATCACAATGAAAATGCAATTCTCTTTTTCATCTCAGAGTCACACTCAGAGATTTTCATAATTAGCATGAACTAACTTGCAATGAAAGAAAAGAAATCTTCAAAGGATCTTATGCTAGTGAACACAATCCAAGAGAAACCACAATCTCTCTTTACTAATTACACAAGATCCAAATAAATAATATAACTGAAAACAAGGAATACTTATCTTTGAAGGTACACCAAAGAGCTGGAACTGTGGCTATGACACATCTTTCCCACCTTCAGTGATGCCATCCTTGAATTAACACCTATCATAGAGGCCAAGTCACGGAGTTTGTAGTGACCCACAGATCGTCACCAAACACAGATAATAACCAATGCTACCCAGACTTTAGATTATATGATGAAAACTTATCAACACAGAATAGACGTTCTCTCTTCATCTCCAGAATTGATTTCTCACAGCCTTTCCTCCATCGAACCATATGCTAAGGTTGGCTGGCATATTCTTCTCTAAGCAGACTAGACATCAAGATGGAGCGATCTTCTTAACATTTGAATGTGGTCTGAAGACCATTCAAATCTTCTCCCAACGATGTCCTAGGAGACTGTACGGACCACGATCTGCAGCTTCAAAGATGTGCTGACAACTCCAGTAAACTTATCCCGGTGATAACTTCCATAAAGCTGAAGCAAATTTATCCAAAGTAGCCCCGGCCTTGTGCTCTGAAGGTGTCGATTCTGGGAGAGGATTCCTCAAGGACTTCAAGGCCCACATCAAGGAATACGACTCCACTACTAAAATCACACCCAAGTATATTACACGATAGCACCATTGCTACTCATGTAAATATTGCAATCCCATATTCACACAGCCAGCATGAATTCTATGCCACTATACAGTTCAAGTCCCTTTTTTTTTATTGTCTCCTTCAATTCCTTATTGATCGAGCTCAATTACATGAATTCCTGAAGACAACGGCGTGACTTCTTTTCCGGCAGCAATGATATAAAGACCACAATATGAGTTGAAGTAGAGCTCTCCAGAATTAATCCCCATACACTTCTATTTCGCCATAGGATATTGACGAGTTAACTTCAATGCCTTCAACGCTAAACATGATTCCTCATATCTTCCGCAATGGTTTCCGACTCTCTTGAGCTTCCTTGTGCGATAATGTCCTGCTACGATACTTCCATCCAGAGATTTGAATAAACAAAGAAATCTGATCGGATCCTCACACACACTCGCTCTGATACCATGTTAGTTTTATAAGATCAGATTGACATGCACAAAGATTAATTCAAAATTAACACAAGACACAACAGATACCCTGGGAAAACCCTCCTCTTGAGGGAGAAAAACCCAGCCAATAATATCTCTTATATTATTGAATCAATAATGAAGTCTTCTTCTACAATTGAGGCCAATATGAGAGCCTAATACATGCACAATAGTCTGATGCAACAGACTGAGACAATCTAATGAAGAGCACAGCCAGCAATATGATGAACACCTTCTTCAATGGTAAACTCAACTTCCTTGAGAGAACTCGCACACTTAGAAAATGATATCGAACTTAACTTGATGATATTACAATGAAGGATATCATTTGAATATATATACAAATGGAGGAGAAAGGTCGTAACCTTTCAAGACAAGTTGACCACAAGAATGAACACGTCTAAAGGGAGAAGCATGTCCCTTAGAAAATCGCGTCCATGAGAAGAATGAGGTCGGCCTCATTAAATTGCAACTCTTTATCCATCGAGGCTCTTTATTAAAGATTGTTATAGATGTCTCTTCATAACACATGTCGACCTTAACAAATAAAGGTAACTCTTCAATAATCGTGCCTCATGAACACTCAATAAATTAAATAGACAAAGGCTACAATTTAATTTATCAAATGATGGTTGGAAGAATATGACTGAAGCTGTATCATAAACATCAACAGGAAGGACTGTGTGGACTGGGCAAGAATGATAAGTGACAATTTGGATGAACAGTCGAGGAATCTGAGGAGAACTAAAACTTTTTACATGAGCTCATATGTGATATACATGCTGGCTCAAATGACTAAATACAGGGGAATAACTTATAAGGAGCCGATTGGGTGTGGTCCTGAGCAGTTCAAAATTTACAAGGTTTGCCCACAATTGCACCTGAGCAACACCTCGAGCTACAAAAGGGTAAATGATGCCTTCACAATGCACGTAGCCAGGACCCTTTAGCGAAGGACTCAACAGAGGATATCAAAAGAAACTCAAAAGTTGATCGAGAGATATGGATATTGGTTTATCCAATTTCCAAAATTCACTTATATCAGGCTGCAAGGGTTTACATCATATCCTTATAGATTACCAAGGTACCCCACAGATAGAATGGTAATGTTAGAGATATCTAGATAGCTCACCGCCTATGATAAAATTCAGAAAAAGAAGAAAGGAGGATTGGGCTTCCTGATCATCACGGGGAATTCAGATGAGGTTTGTCCCTCCTTGCAGGTAGCCAAAGAAGCTGAAGATGAGCTACAGTTTATCCACCTCCCATACCACACCAGCAGGGAGGATTTTGATCCTTATAAAAATATCAGAGTGGTGCAGGGTGTGGAATATAGGCACAAGGTGCATATTGAGGACTTCTGGGCCAATGCAGTGGATGATGCTGAGGTTAGAAGAAGAAAGTTTTCCAGAATACCCTTGAAAATGATCAGAGAATGTGAGATTGTTCTAGTTCCGGATCAGGTAGATGAGGACGTAAATGTTATGCAACCAGACTATGAAACAATAAGAAATACAGCGGTCCCACTACCTGATTGGTTAGAACCGGAAATTACTGACTTAGATACATTATGCATACCGGTTTTGACATTCACTAGAAATTGGGTAGAAAGGCACATAAATAGAATTAAAAGCAGATCAATCCCCCTCACTTACAATTTGATGGGTGACCAAAGGCCACTAACAACTAGAAAAAGGAAGCAGGTTGCCCAAGCTTCAAAACCACGGAGAGAGGTGCAGGTTCAACAGGTGCTTCAAAGGGTAGAGGAAGCATCATCCACACCATCGCAGACTCGCTCTTCGAGAGCGCAGGAGGTCCCATTGTTTGCGAGCCAGAGAAACATATTGAATGAGGAGTGAGAGTTTCAGGAGGTGAACCAACCACCTCTTAGAGAGCCAGATAGTCAAAGTGTCAACGCTCCTAGGAAGGAAAGTCAACAAGAAGAAGAAGAGGGGATGGAGACAGACACCCGCTTCCAGCAATTGATTGAGACGGCTTTGGAGGAAGAGACTACTACAAGGCAGGAGGCTCAAGGTTCAGGAGAAAATACTCAGCAGATGGAAACTGATGAACCTCAGCAGAATGTTGTTAGAGAAGAAATGCATGGAGAGGAAGCGGGAGAAGAACAACCACTTATTATTTATGACCCGTAGCAGGCAGTGCCAGACTAGCTCAAGGAAAGAATGAGAAGGGATCTTGTTGAATAGACTGACCCGGCAATTGAAATGGAGGAATTCCTCAGCAGAATCAGCGGACTGCCAGAAAAGAAGAAGGTGAAGAAGTTCTCGAAGATATCTACAGATAAGTTTGGTTCTCGCACACTCCATGTGGCTGTTCCCAGGGTAGAATGTGACCGAGATGAGGCTATCCTAGAGAATTATGTAGTCAATACTATGGAGTTGGGCCGCCCTACAGGAGCTCAAATAATCGAGGAATGTGATAGCTCCTATCAAGCTCTTAAGGATAGGTTGCTCCGGACAGAAGGGAAGTATAAAAGATTGAAGAAAGAACATAAGACATTGGTTGGCTATGTGCAACACTTAGCTCGTCCATGTGGACAAGAAAATCCAGTAGTTGATCTTCCAGCTGAACTTCCAAGGGAATCAGTCAATGGCCTGGAAAATTTAAAGAGGATGGCTCAAGAAGCAGATAAGTGGGTTGGCCATATTCGTGTAGAGACAGAAAAGTTCATGGAGGATCTCGTCCACTCTTTTTAGTAGGCCTCTAGTATTCTGACACTCATGAGCAATGTTGATCAGGCCTGGAGTGAAACCCACATTTATTAGAATAAAACTGTACCTTGCTTGGCAACTTTGATGCATATGCCCATACAAACTCTGGTGGAAGGAGGAGTGATTCAGGAGGGTGACAGATATGACTTCCCCATTTGGTATTCCTCAACAGTCACAAGTCGAGGCTTCTTCGATGCAGCTTAGGCAAAATCAACTAGAGTTAGAAGGGCCATGGGAAATATTCAGGAGGGAGTCTTGAACACGCTTGAAGCCTAATTCGCCAAAAGACTGACTCCAGAAGAAGTGATTGCGGATGGCCTGAAGAGCAGATTGGAGCCTTTCTTCTTGGACGTAAGGTCATTTGCCCAAGTAGATTTTGAAAATATTTCGACCTTCTCCAATATCATTCAGAACACTTAGGATGCCTTAGTTGCTTGGGGAAAATCTTGTACTCGGAAGGGGCAAGTGGTCACGGTGGTTGAGTTTCAGCTCAACCATATTCCACCCATCTCAGTTCAGGAGGTTGAGGCAGTATTGGCCAGATTCATCGAGTTTGCGGTCAAAGAGAAGGAGAATGGGAACGGCTTCCTGGATGACGACCTTCTGGATGATAGTGGGCATTAAATGCTCATAGTGATGTAGGGAGAGAGTGGGCATTATGTGCTCATTTATTACCCCACTCCTCCACTTTGTGGCTGTTTTTAGCAAAATCTTGAATAGGGCTTATGTGGCTCAATGTGCGTTGTTCATTGTAATTGAATCTGAGCCTTCCATTGGACTAGGCTGGCTATAAAAGGGGCATCCCCCCTCATTTGTAAGGAAGGAGGGAAAGTTTTCAACTGAATACTTTGTAGGAGACTGTTGTGAACACTACCATAATAAAAAGAGTTGTCATTGCTTGTGATTTCATCTTTTATTGTGGACAGCTAGCAAGGTTTCTTCATCATTCGAATTAGCATAGAATCTTAAAGTAGAACTTAGATAGAGTAGAATAGATTTGATTTCATGCAAGTAGATGATTGTGGAATGTGGTGATTGATTTGAGCAAGCTTCGCTAGTCCATACCACCAGCGAGCTCACTGATGGTGGGTTCGACTTGTGTGGTCAACTGGAATAGTTTGGACCTAACTTCGGTTATAATTTACATGTTGGTATGCGTTGTCGTGATGGTGTCTTCATGTTAAATTGTAATTTGAATATCTCTAGTTCACTCCTTTGAAGATTGCACCAGTTTTATGGAAGCTGTCTGAGATGAGGCAAAGCAAAGCTTGGTTGAAGTTTGTGAGATTTGATCTCCATGTCTCGCGCCTAGGGTAAATTAGAGCTTTTTCTAAATCTCTACAGCCATTCAAATTCAACTTTTTTTGGGTAGTTTAGGAAATTTGAGCTTCATTGATAAATTTCCCGAATCTTGAAGGTCCCTTTCCCTTGAATGAACAATTGTGTAAGTCCCCTTGAAATACCAACAAAATCACATCAAGCCAACTGAGTCTACATCCATTGCATGAAGGAACCTTGGAGTTGAATGCATGATCTTTCGCAATCTTAGCATGCAGAAGATTTTGATCAAGAGAGGATAGAGTGATAGTTGGAAACTTTATTCTGTGTTGGTGTGGTCATAAAACACCCGTCAACATTACCTTTTTAGTTCATGTATTTGTAAATGCAAAGCATTGTAGGGTATATCTCTTTTATGAAACATGATGTGACTCTTCATGTTTGTAGATCTATGAGCTGGTTGCACCTTCAATGTCTTCATCAGCTAGGAAACCATGTTGAACAAATGTGGCAAAAACAAATTGTAGGATATTTTGTGTTGACCATGAGACTATGGGGATAGAGGGAGCTTGCCAACATGGAAGACGTTGTGCAACTCATATTCTCCATAGCTAGTGTTGGCGTTTAAATTTGCACCTCTGGAATGCGGATTTGAAACGGACAGCTATGCACAGTAAAACTGCTCTTCAAATTAGGAGGGGAAGCTCCCTCTTGTTGATGGTGTGAAAGAAAGTAAATTAAATCTAATTTGCCTATCTTTTTGGTTCAACTAGAGCACAAGGTTTATAAAACTCAAACGCTGTAGCTGAGATTTTCTGATTTGTAATTTCAACTACGACTAACTTACACTAAAGACGTTTCTATTTTCTCAAGTAAACGCAGAGCAAGAGAAATAGAAATGGATGAAGTATGATTCTCTGACAAAGTACTTAAACAAACTCTCCTTCCAACACACATCTACTTACTTTCAATGCAAGTTGAAATTAAAGATCATATAAGCATAACACAAATAACGGAAATCTGAGACATTATATTAGGGAAAAATAGGCTCAAGACTTTATTTCTCAAACTTCTGGAACAAAGATTACACTAAACACATGCACGAAACAAGAACTTGCAGCTAAAAGAGACTTGCAATCTTGTTCTTACACAAAGAGAACAACAACTACAATAACAACTTGCTAGCTGAAAGAGACTCAGCAATTCGCTATCATAAACACAATTGAACAACACTGAATAACAATAGAAGGCACTATAGGCTCAGCATTTGTTATCACTAGCATGGTTCCTACACAAAGTGAATCGACACTGAATAACAACTTGCTGCATTACAGGCTCGCAATTTGCTATCACAATAACCATTAAAGAAAATAATGAGCAAAGACTCTTATTTATAGGCAAGCAGAGGAGTAGGGAACCCTAAAATCTCCTTACTTTTACAACTAGGGCTTGCTCAACAAGCAAGCTTTATTTCTAAAACTAAAAGAAGATAACATCTAACACCTAAGAAAGCAAGAAAAGCAGAAAACGCCAACTATTACATTTTATCTTCTTTCTCTTCTTCAAAGCATGGATAAGAATTGTTCCAAGAATAGAAAGAAAGTGGAAAGAAAGCTTCTAGATGAAAGCCGCTTTAAATCTCAATCACATCCACTAAAAAGTTGGAAACTGTGTCCCTGTCAGGTCCACCAATACTATCAATAGCAAAGTTTCGCTTTTTTAAGATTTCTTCACCATTTGCGATTGATCTCAGGAAATCTTCAACCTCATTGGCTGCTTTCTTGAACTTTGCTGACATTGTGGAAATGTGACTTGGCAGAGTCTTATGTTTTTCTTTCATCCATTTCAGTGCAATCTTCTTGTTGTATTTTTCCTTGTGCATCTCCCATAGCCTTTCACATTCTCCTTTAGAAATAGTCACACTTTTAGGTCAAAGGGGGAATTAAGAAGCATTTCTCGATCATGTTAGGTTTCAAATTGCAAATCAATCTGCCATCTACTGACTGGATCTCCCGTGTCGCCGGATTGTAATGCTTGATGCAAGCGATTACAAACTCAAGACTCTGAACTGAAATAGGAATGGATGCTGCTGCGAGGAGTCCAGAGTGTTGCAGGTTTCTGATTGTAGTTTTGCCTGCGCTCTCCAAAGCGTGTAGATCAAACACCGGCTTGATGTGATGCAAGTCCGTCTTAGTTGTTTTGATGAAGTCGTGGTAGAGAGCTGATTTGGTCTTGAAATCATTGGGAGTGTATTCCATTTTGAAAACCTTGAAGAATGACTGTAAACTCGCCTAGGTTCAGACAATTTTTGAGCAACTTACTATTTTTAGAATGCTGGTTTTTCCTCTTCAAACGGACAAATTTTCCAAAAATTTTCTAAGATATGGGTTTTGCTCAGAATTTCATTGCAAGACAACTCATATCGTCCATTTTTGAAAATTTTGAGTGTAGATAGAAAAAACAGCAAACCCTAATTTCTTCAGTTTTTCACGAAAAAAGCTAGCACCTGGGTTTTGTTCAGAATAAGATTTGGAATGAACCCAGATGATCAAATTTGAAAAACACTAAGGGCTGATTGAAAAAACAGCCAACCCTAGAATTTGAAATTTTCTTGAAAAAAGATGTGATATGGGTTTTCTTCAGAAGAACGTTTTAAGAGGACCCAGATGATCAAAACTTGAAAACTCTGATGATTTCTCTGACATGCAAGGAAAAAGCAGCTGCTGCAACTTGATAAATTTCCTCAAAAATTCTTCATAAAGATGAGATGAAAAGACCTAGATGGTTGAAAATTGAAATCCTTGGACCTTCTTCTTCAAAAATTCGATGTTTTGGATGAAAAAAGCATGAAAAACAAAGGTCTTATGAAGCTGGTCTGAAAATTAATGGAAAACTTCTTGAAAATCAGCAACCTTGAACTCTTGAATCTTGAAATAAAAACTTCAAAGTTGCTGCTCCTCTTCAACTTGGACGCCACCTGCAAGAATAATGAAATTTGAATGATAAAAGCCTCTTAAATAAGCTCTAGGCTTGAGAAAACCCTGCTTTCTTTTTGCTTTTATCTTCAAAACCCTAAAATCAGCTTGTTCATTGAACTTGGACATTCATGTTCATCTTGCAACTTTGAAATTTTGGAAAATTTTGACTAAGGCATGGTAACTTGGGCGCCCTTCTTGGCTAGAGACACCAATTTCTCCCAGACTTGGTCATTTTCTAAGTTTTTTAAAACTTTTCTCAATTTTGAACCCCTACTTTGATTCTGATCTCCGGCTTCCAGATTGATCCGATGGACGAGTTGAATGTTTCATTGCGAAGCCTGATTGATTCTGAGAAGATCATCCTAGAGGTAGCTTCAGCTAAAAACTTTGTTTGATCCTTCAAAATCATGAGTGCCCATCTCCTTCTAGGGCACCCAACTTTCACAGTGTTAGCCATTTTTGTGTGATTTTCAAGTTCTTCATTTCCTTTTGATCTTCTGATAAAATCTCGATTCCAGGAGCTACACTGATCTGATTGACTGACCGTCTGCTCCGCTGGATAGCTTGGCTGGATCTGAAGAGATGATCTTGAAGAGTGCATATGCAAATTCCATCATTTCGAGCTTCAAAATCTTGGGTTCATTTTCTCTCGAGGGGCGCCCATGTTCACTAGACTTAGCCATTTTTAAGTTTCTTCATCAATTCCTCTCCTTCAGATGATCTTGTCATTTCTGATGATCCGGAGCTCGAATAGACTGACGGCTAGACTTGTTGCAGAGCTGAGAAGATTCTGAGAGGGGTCTCCTGGGAGTGATTTCATCTAAAAGTTGAATCTGAGGCATCAAAAGCTTGGGCGCCCCTGCCAAGCTGGGGCGCCCAACTTCACCAGAGTTAGAATATTTTTCATAAGTTTCACCTTCGTTTCTGACTTTGACGTTTAGCTCTTGTTTTTCCCCTTGTTCAGCCCTTAGGATCTATTGACTGCCAACTTAGATTGATGAGTTGATGATCTCGTTGGAAAGCCTGATCAACTCTGAAGAAGTTACGTTGGAGGCTTCACTGACAAATTCATCTATTTGAACCCTCAAAAACTTGGGCGCCTATCTCCTTCAGGGGCGCCCATTTGCTCCAGACTTGGAATATTTTCATATGATTTTCATCTTCAAACTTGATCCTTCATTCTATGCCTTCAGCTAGATCTCGATTCGCCGGAGACTGACAAGTCTGATGATCTGACGAGGACATCCGTTGCAAAGCCGACTGAATTCAGAAGAGGTTGAGCTCATCTGCAAACCCTAATTGCTAAATTTGACCTCTCAAAAGGCTGGGCGCCCTTGGGCACCTGGGGCACCGAAAGTTCCTAGACTTAGAATATTTTCAGTGATTTTCCATGATTTGCATTTTGTCTTCTAGTTGAAACCTCTTTGTTTGATCTCGAATTCTGGGTGACTAAATGATTTGATGATGATACTGTCGGACTCGCTGCGGAGCTGGGAGGAATCTGAACAACTTTGTTTGGACGCACAAATCCTAATTCCATCATCTAATGCCCTGAAAAGATGGGTGCCTATCTCCTTCTAGGGTGCCCATGGCTAGCAGACTTAGTCATTTTCTGCAGATTTCCACTTCCTTCTTCGTTCTTCCTGCATGTTCACCATCCCATCTTTTGTTCAGTGCTTGCATGTTGAATCTGATGCCTGGTAGCTAACTGGCCTCCATTGATGACTTTTGAAGCTCCCGAAATGCTTTCTGAACTTGAAAAAGCAGAATAGACCCACTAGGGCAAAACTGATCATTTCTTGATTCTGACTGCACCAGCCTAATGAGGAAGTATTTTGAGCCAAGCAAAATTAGTTTGATCTCTAACGGACCAACTTTCTATTTTTAGAAAGTTCTACCAATATCCATTTCGAGAAAAACCCAGAAAAAGTTACTATTTTTAGAAAGTTTCTAAAACTAACCCTATTCCTAAAGAGTAGGGATGAAAAACTAAGATTTGGGTTTTGTAGATTAGGTCGCTCTGAGCAAACCCAGATCGTCAGATTTCGGAAATTTCAAGTTTTAACCCCTCATGCAAGACATGCACACCCAAATTTTGACCTTTTTGACATATTTGACAAGACTTTCACTCATTTCTTCAAAATGCCTAAGTGTAGCAAAATTTTTAATTTGGGGTACAACAGCTAGAGTTAATGATCT